>JZKD02S2183783.1:407527-432595 GCA_000966675.3 Picea glauca
CCTTGAGAGGAAGTGGGTCCCCCACTTTTGTGTAAAGGAGAGCGAGTGAATGAATGACCTTGGGAAGTGGACCCAAGTAATGTAGAACCAAGCAGAGCTGATCCTAAAATAGTAGCACTCACAAGAGTGTGTGAAGGAGGTGTCGATGAGTGGGCAAGACTAGACACTCCCCCTAAGATAGGAGGGAGGTTTAGCAAGCGTCGTGAATGATGGGGGTTCTGTGGTTCCCCTATGATGTTAGACTAGCTGTGTGAATGTGTGCAAAGAGTGGTGAGAGTAATATAGAAACAAGAGCCTTTGCATTGAATGTTTACACAATATATATATCCAAATCAAACTGTAATAAGATGTGCATCATACATAAAATGTTTTGAAAAAGAAGCATATATGTGGGTAAGGGGGTTTTGTCCACATGGAGAATCAAAAGAAAACAAATGCGTGTGTCCTAGAAGACGTAACGTCCTTCCTCTCAAATAGCACTGGACCTTCCAATAGTACTCAACAGTGGGGTCTGAAGTCACTGGAAGAGAAACTAGTGAAGGATGAAATAATTGGTTATAATGAGGGGCAAAGGGGGCATATCCTAAAAAAGTTGGCGATATTTCCCAATAGCCACACAAAATCCAATCAAGGTGCAACTGCAGCCCACAATTGCCACCTGGGTAGATGTCCTAAAGTTGGTCACTAGGTACCTCGGTCAAAGTGCGGAATTTAGATTTACGGCCTAAGAAATGGGTCACGGGCTGGATCCCGTCTAAGAGGTGGGTGCCTCAAGGGGGGATGCACAGAACAACCATACCTTAGCCTTCAACCCTTCACGGGTATCTCCCTGCCTTATGGTATTAGGAACACTTGACTTGGAGGATTTTTAGTTCTCTATTTGACAACTTCTATGGTTTTGACAATGTGAGAACCAGATAATGGGGAGTTATTTGGATGCCTATCCCCGAAATCCTACCTAGACTAAAAAATTTCTTTTGTCACCTCCTGTGGAGGAAAACTTAGTGAGTTTTTTAGAAAGATTTTAGATGTAGTTGTTTTGGGAGGTTGGGGGTGCAAACCAACCTCGTTGATTTAAAAATGGGAGTGGATAGTTTCGTCAAGAAAAGGGTGGGGTGTTTTCAGAATCCCTTTGGAGGAAACTTAATTTGACCTCCATGTTTCAAGAAGAAGCTATGTGAGTGATAAGTGACTTTTGTGTTTGAGTGAAAGTGTGCCAATTTTTAGTGAATTAGATGTCACCTTTCTGCATGTGGACTTCGCTTGGTCCTTACAAGTGTTTTATTACCTAATTAACTAAGTGCCTTTGGTACAACCTTGCGTAATTTAAAAGTCCCTAGGAAGCTAGCATGTGGACATGTGGGTCCGTTACTATCCCTTTAACTCCCTATTGTGATGTAATCTAAGAAAATATTTGAAACTATCCTAGATTGATCATGTGTGCATGTATGGGCCTGTTACAAAACCTTTAAACTTCCCTAGTGTTTTGATCTAAGAAAGAAAAAATTCAAACACTATCCTATCTTTGTAGCATGTGGGCACATATGGTCCCATTACAATATTAAGATGTGTTTGAAAAAGTAAACTAAGAGGAGTCCCAAGAAGGGTTGTTGTCCTCTTCTAAAGGTTTTAATGTTTTTAAGGGAGATGAAATTGTTTCACAGTCTTTTTCTGATTCTCAAGATCGCTTGGAGGCGCGAGAGAAGAGCATAATAAGTAATTTTTACTCAACTTCTAGTCCCAATGCAAGTTAAATGTGATTAAAAATGATTTCCAACTTATCTTGTGAGTCAAAACAATCCATCCATGTGGCAAAAATCAAAGAAGAGAAATTGATTTTTATCCTCCTAAGTGACTATGTGTTTTTGACTAAGCCCTTTATATGATGAGGGGACTAAGTGTGGTGCAGCTTTAAAACATGCTTGAAATCATTTTTAAGAAGGAAAATGGCCTTCCCCACATCTTAGCAACTTTACAATGTGAATTTTTGCACAGGTGCGCGGGTCTCAGTGGAGACAGAGGTGCACAGAGCGCATGCACGCGAACAAAGACAAGTCAACAAGCGCACGTGCACAGAACAAAACTGTGAATCAGACGCATGTGCGCACGATGCATGTTTGTGGGCCTAAAAACCCACGCATATATGACACATGGCCAAGAATGAAAAATACGAATGGATTTCTCTCAATTCAACTTGGAATTGGCTGGTTGGCAGGTCGGCTTAGGCCTATTAGTGCATCTGCAAGTTAAACAAACTAAAAGAAGAGAAAGAAAAACCCAAATGGGGTAGGAAATTGATACCTTTCCCCAGTGGAGTCACCAATCTATTGTGTCTCTTTCGTCACCTTAGTGAGTAGAATAGAGGTGCTTGCAACCTCAGTTGGGTTTGCTAAGCAGGACAACTGCAAGGAAAAGTGTTAGGGAAAGAAAATAAAAACTATAATTAAGAAATAAACTAAGAAATGCAATAAAAACTAAATTCATGAGCATAGGGACATAGAAACAAAAAGAACCATAATAACCATGTCACCAATGTTGAGGCTGATCTATTAGTGAAACAATACAACAAGAAGAAAGGGGACTATGAGTCCCTTCTTCCTCCAAGGGAGGGCTCTTGGACCCCCACTAGCTAGCTCTTCTTACAACAAAGAAAAAATGGAAAATGATGAAAGAACTCTTTACAAATCCACTCAATGGGTGAGATGGATTTTCCAATGCAATGGTGGCAATATGCTCTTGACAAGGATGGAGTCCTCAAGAGAATAGAGACAACATAACATTACTTTGAATTCCTTGAAAAATGAGGTGCATCCATGGTCTTTTTATAGCATTCCTTTGGGTTATTGTTTAACTACTTTGTAGTGTGAAAAGAGGCAAATTAGGGCATTCCTAGGTCTTTGACTAGCCCACCAGTCGGATCCAGTCCAGATTTGAGGGTCAAATCGGCTTGGGAGTTGAACCATAAGTGGGTGGGAGGTCGACCACTCTCATAAATGCGTCATTTAGCAGGTGCGCGGCTTTTTGCAATAACAGTCGCGCATCATGCGCATGCACACGATTTCTGCGTTCCTGTTTTGTGCATGTGCGCACGCGCCCAATGTCTGCATAGTGCTCTTCAATTTTTCACTACTTTGTATAGTTTTTGACCCTTTTTTGAATGTTTTAGTATTAATTCAGGTCCATGGATGACTTCATCACTATTTGATGATGATGAGTTCTTGTAACCATGTGCAGACAAAATTTCAGTGATAACAATGATGACTGAAGTACTTTGTAGACTTTTTAGAGAAAGGGTATGGATGCAAAGAGACTGGAAAAATATGCACACAACCATCAAACAAATATTATAACATGCTTCAAACCCGAGGCATGCATACCTATGCTTGAGTGATAAAGACTTTTTAGGTATGACCACCATAAAATGCACTGCGGATCCATAATTATATTGATAAAATGGTATAGCCACTGTAGATACAATGTGGATATATACTCCTATGACTTGAATTGATTGTATCCATGAAGAATACACAGTGGATATACGAAATGACAAGACATAGCCATGAGCAATACAAAGTGGATCTATGTAACAATATATTTGTCATAGTTCAAAAGAACTTCTTCGCAACCTGGGAAAAGTATACATAAGAGTGAAAAACTCAACCCAAGGTCTTCTTACCGATCCCGATGTAGTATGAATATAACCATGTGAATAGATGTCCTGACGTCGAACATGGAATAAACCACTTGATTACCATTCAATGATGTAAACTGTTAACAAGTGTGTGGGAGATCACCATTGATGTTAATGATTCCCAAGGTACTCTAGTACATCCCGACGAATGTGAATGAATGAGTTGAAGTCAAACATCCGTGGAATCATCCGATCAGAGGTGAATGATGTAAACTCACTATCAGACATGAGGAGGCCTTCCATTGAGGCATGCAGGTCTCAAGGTACTAACTGGTTTCTAAGTCTAGCTCATGGATAATGTGTTGAAGTCGAAATGGAATAGACTAGTTGAAGGAGGGCATTGATGTATCCCCCATCAATGAAATGAAACTAACACATAGATGCAATTGGTAGATCAAATGAACATGGACTGACATGGGTATTGAAACAAGAAATTTTTGATGCCTGACTCTTGAGCCATATACTTCCCTTGAACAGTTAGGCACAATAGCAAAAACGTGACATGGACCAAAAAATGATGATGCAGTGGATGCTGTGACTTTCGTTAGGTGACCCAAAGGAGTAAAAGAAACTTGGAGGATTGGCTCAGTGTAGAGGTTCAACATATTAAAATTCATGCAACGACAAACTGCCATGTTCAAGGGCGACTGTAAGAGTTACTGGTAGTGTTCTTAAAAACTGCTTGGCTTGATTCCTTCAAATTTTCCCCCATCTAGATAGATGAGTACCTCTTTTTAATTTAACGAGCCTGAGGAGGGTAACACATGCTCGATATGAATCACCTTCAATATGTCCTTCTTCCTTTGTTTAATGAACTAGAAGAAGTAAGGGTTTGGTCTCATATGAGCCCTTTAATGTATGATTGTTTAACGAGTCCATATAAGGTAAACTCGGTGGTGTTCATATTTAGAGAGTTTGAAAACAACATAAAGATGACTACAATGCTATCCTTTTTCGTAATGTTACTCTTGCAAGGACGAAAAAGAGATAAATTATCACTCGAAAGACACCCTTTCAAACCTTTTAACAAGTGGGAAAGGAAGCAAGATCACTCAACAATATTTTCATGTTTAGAGAGTCTAAAAATATCTTAAAGACGATTCCAGGGGGTTCCTTCTTCGTATATCCATGCAGGTTCGAAAAAGAGATAAAATTTTACCCGGTTGCATTCTCATGTATTTACGAGCATGAGAAAGAACAAAGACTAAGATCGCTATGCCCCCAGCTTGAAAGTTGGGGGATTAACTCCAGAATGATCATCAAAGGCTGGAGACATGCCCTCCAAGCTTCAATTCATTCACCAACTTTGAGGTTGTCACCGATTTCTCTACTAGATGGAGAAAAAGGATAAGAGTGGATGAAATGAAGGTTCAAGAGAGGTGATTGTTTCATTTTTTAATGAGCTTGACACAGGAAAAAGAACTATGCTCAGGGCTCCGAGTTCAATCCCCAGATTCATGTTTCATTTTTTAACGAGCTTTCCACAGAGAGAAAAACTATGCTTAAAGCTTTCATTTCATTTTTTAACGATCTTTTCAGAGAGAAGAAAAATTGTGGTCGTGACCTCTATTTCATTTTTTAACGAGCTTGCTACAGAGAAGAAAAAATATGCTCGTGACCTCTGTTTCATTTTTTAACGAGATTTCCACAGAGAAGAGAAAACTATGCTCGTGGACTCTCCTTGATCATGGCTTCCAAGAGAATAACACTCTGGAAGGATACCATGTCAAGGGACAAAACTTGGTCATGGTTTCCAAGAGATCTTCACTGGATGGAAGAAAAGCACTCTGGAAGGAACACATGTTGAGGGTCTCATCAGGGGTAAGGGGATTAGGCTCCAATAGTCCTATCGAAGAGATCACCATGTCAACTACCGGATCCAAATCATCGGAAGTTGAAGGCACGTGAGACGATGGAAAATCAACATCAGGAGGGGATATAGAGTGTATATCTTCTTGAATTTATTCACGAGGAGAAATAAAAGAGGATCGATGATGGTTATCATCCTGAGGTAGCTCATCAATGGTCAACATTTCCATAATAGATTCATCCGAGGGAAAAATTGGGGAAATGTAGTTGATCCCAGACGACAAGGAACTTAATCATGATGGCATCAAATAATTGTCGGGTGCCAATAGATGTTGGTCATCCTAAGAGGGAGAAGCGGATTGGATAGAAATGTATGAGGTTTAGGCTGAACTAAGTGGTATGGTGTCACCTAGTGCATCGAATTCCAAAGGACTAGGTACAATCCAAGGGTCAGATGATTCCAAAGTTTGATAAGCCACGGTCGAAATCATATCGATGGTGGAAATATGATGTGTATTCGGTGGAAGTGGTGTAGGGAAGGTACCCATAAGGCTAGAATAATTCGACAAGCCAACACTAATTCTTTCATACATGATCTTGTGGTATCCCAAGACAGGAATGTTGTTGGTAGTGGGAGCATGAGCATTGGTCATGCAGAAATCTAACTGATCAACAATGACAATTTTTCCCTGACGAGGAAATTGCACACATCAAAAGACCGATGAGGCAACGACAGTCATAGCATAAAACCAAATTCTTCCAAGTAACCAGTTGTAATCAAGGGGAGCATCGACCACCTCGACATCAATAGTGACCATTTTGCCACACAATTGGATGGGAAGGGACTGTAAAAGCCCGTGGGGATGAAAACCTTGCCCATCGAAGGAGGGTAACATCGTTGGAGATTTTTTAAGTGTGGGCGATTTTAAACCTTTCCAACATGCTAAAGACATGACATAGGTTGAGGCTTCCTCATCCAGAATAGTTCGGTGGATTTGTTGATTGTGAACAATAACATCAACTTGGAAAGCAAGTTGGTGGGAGATTTGAGACACATAATTGTCCAGGTTAAACATGATATGGTTGGACGACTCAGGATCAACAGTGCCAATAGAATCCAAGAGCATTCTATGTTGACTGGGGCAGTGTTGTAGAACTTCTAACGCAGACATAGCACACGCTGCTTGAGCCAAATATTCAACAATGTTGTAGTTCTGGGCAACACGTGAACTAGGATTAAATGTAGATTTATGGATAGTGCTCTTAGGAGGGTGTAAGATAGAGTCAAACATAGGTTTCTCAATCTGAAGTGGTCCAAACGGAGGATTAACCGATGGAAGACTAATGGAGGACGACAATGGATCCGGTAAAGTACCGGTACCGTTAGTGACCTTTCCTTTGTCAGGGTTACCTGGTGTGTCATATGTCTTAGAAAGAGTGTTCAAATTAATCCCATTAAACATATAAATATGTGCACTCTTTAAGGCCTCATCATGAGGATGGCTAGAACTGCTCCCAGGAGAGGGGGCTTGAGCAACCATGGATTTCTACTGTGGAAAAGGCAAAGTAAGCACAGCGAGTTGTGAATTTCCCTGGAAAAGTTTGGCCATTTCATTGCGATGTGGACAGTCTCGAGTGTAGTGATCGTCACCACAAATGATACACGAGAAATTCAGTTTCTGTTGTGGTTTCTTTTCGGTAGCAGGTGTTTGAGCTTGATTTTTTGGTTGTTCATTGTTATAAGTATTTTTTGATTTATTTTTTGTCTTCTTCTTACCTCTAGATTGTTGTGAAGGGGCAGATTGAACTGCATTCACCTCAGAGATTTGAGTTTTGGGAGAGGTAGAGGAGAGTGTGGTCGATTGGGAAGTAGATTGAGTTTTGACGGAACCAATAACACCATCCACATGAGATGAGGATGACGGCTTAGATGGATCGGTATTAGCTCTAGCAACATTTGGAAGAAAATCATACAAAGTACCAGATTGTGAATAAACCAAATATAAGTACTGAGCCCAAGAAATGGTTTCTTCCTCGGTGACCATGCCACCCATAGTGACATCGCAAGCAATCGGGGGTAAAAGTGATTTAGTAAACCACTCCACCAATAATATGTCAGGAATGATTACTTTGATCATCCTTTGTCATCATATCCACTCATGAATATGGTCAGAGATATGCACAGAGTTAGTTTGACGAAGGGAGGTTAAGAGTTTTGTACCCGTCTAGTACTGAATAGGTAGTTGAAAGTGCATGAGGAAATACATGGCAAGGGAGTTTAAATCATGAAAAGAAGCACATGGTAGTTCAATATACCACTTTGTTGCTGAGCCCATAAGTGTTCATTTGAAAAGATGCAAACGTATAGAATCATCCATGAGGGAGTTTGATGAACACCAAAAATGGAAAGTCATCACATGGTTATTTGGATCTGCCCCAGATTTTCCATCAAATTTCAGAATATTGGAAGGAAGTTTAGCTGGAATAACTAGCTAAACTAGTGAATGAAAAATAGGATCATTAGTTAACCGAGACAAGTCTGGGAGATCCATATTTGCAAGGAAAGGTAGTTGTCGGTTAATTTATGGATGATACTGGTGTGGCATAGGAACACTAGTAGGACCATAAACTGGGTTAGGTGGATAGTTGTAACCAGTAGGTCCTCCTACATATGGTTGTTGTTGACCAGGATAAACATGATTTGATGATGGATGAAAAACATTTGCATAACCCAGTGGATTCTGAGCGTTATGAGCTGGGTGACTTTCTTGCCTAG
Source organism: Picea glauca (assembly GCA_000966675.3). Lineage (NCBI taxonomy): Eukaryota > Viridiplantae > Streptophyta > Pinopsida > Pinales > Pinaceae > Picea > Picea glauca. Next base: position 415,804 of record JZKD02S2183783.1, read on the forward strand.
AAAGAGGATGAACAGTGTGCCCTTGAGGAGTGTAAGGAGTAGATATTGGAGGCGGATACACATTAGACCCATGGGGAGGATAAGGTTGTTGTCCTTGAGGACTCCAGGTGGTGTTTGGGATGTCGCTCGGATAAGGTTATCCATAAGATGGCTTGGAAGGAACAATATTTGATACTCCTCCTTGTGGTTTATGATAAAAGTGCCCCCCAACACGGGGTTCGGTAAATGTGCCTCCAGAAGATACTCCCCAAGATTGTGAAGGGTTTCCAGCAGACGAAGGTTGCCCCCCTACCAGCGGTGGATTAACGACGAGGGTATGACTAGAAAAGGGAGGTTTCCCTCCTGGAAGAACATGAAAAGGAGGTTGTCCCTTGGGAGGGGTAGGCCCGCCATAGGATGGTGTTCTTTTAGGAGGGATAGGTCCACTATATGGTGATTTCCCTCTAGTCAGTTGTATTTGGTTGGAAAGGGTCTGCATTCTCGGGTGAAAATATGTCCCAGGAAGATCGTGCGGAACATGTGGGGCTGTAGAGTGAAAGTTTGTAAAAGTGGGGGTAGGGATTGAAGTGCCTTGGGAATGAGTAGAGGTGATGAGTCTAGCATTAGGATAGACTTGTACTGATGCAACAGTAGGGTTAATGACCTGATCAATGGGGTGATTCATCGTTTGACCAGATCGCCCACTTTTAATAGGACGGTCATGAGCATTAAAGGGTTGTCGAAAGGATTCAAAATTCTTATAGAGATCACATCCTAGTGAAGTCCTCCGTACAGAATGAATAGGTGTGGGATTTGTATCTACTATAGTGGTAGGAAGAATAGGAGTCCTATACTCATCACCAAAGGTTGGTTCTGTGGATCCCATATATGTTTCGGTAAAATGTCTCTCAGGTAACTGTGGGACCTCTTCATCTATGACGTTCCCAAGGGAGTCTAAATGAAGAAAAAGTGGTTCAAGAGGGGTTACCAACATAGATGTAGTGTGAGGAGTGGGATTCTCAACTGTAACCAAAGCACCTTCTGAATTTTCTAATGGAGGAGCAACAACACTCCTAGCGTCAGATTGATTTTCTACCTCTCCACGGTAGTTGTCTTCCGGAGGGTTAGGAGGTAAGGGTTGGTAGCCTTCCAGAGGTAGCCCTTGCATCCTATGTGATCGATGAATACCTTTATCATCTACAGGCTCAATTTGGAGAATAACAATACCATATAAAAATCTAGGGCCAACTAACAAGAAGAAACAACATACGCTAATAAAATCTAGGAATCAAAACCAAGCAAACAAGACTTCTCTCGATGATCGTACTAGTTGGCGATGAAATCCAATGTCGTGTGATCAAGTTAAGAAGGGGCTAGGATATGGAGGAATAGTTACAATGGTGACCTACTTAACAGACTTTCACCTTGGTGCAAGCTTCCACGCAGTAATTGTGGATTTACCCTCCAAGGAGCCCGAGTGAGTTTGACCAATGTCTTTCCAGGTACAATGAGACTTCCCTTCACTGTCACCTCATGTACTTACCTAAGGATTATGGAAACTATGGACACCAACTCGCAGTCATCCCCTGGACGGGTATAGTCGACAGTCTGATCCGAACGTATGGGTAGGATAACCAGTCTAAAATCAACTCGAGAGGCTCCCACACATAATCGTGGGTATACCTTCAAGTGACCCCCAATATATGATCCAACCACTAAAAAAAGTTGAACCATGGAGGGATAATCTCCGTAAATCACTCGAATGTGACCTCATGTGTAACCCCTGTGTAAGAGGGGGATCCCAAAAAGCCTATACACCAATTGGATTTGACTCTCCCTATCTCAGGATGCTAATGTTTGTTTTGAAAAACTTTGGAGAGTTGTAATCATAGCCTAATCCAAAGTGATAATCCTAATCTAATGTTGGTGAAAGATCCTAAAAACAAAATGTTCTAGATAAATTTTAATTAGTGTTCATTTTGCAGTTGTTCTTTACTCAAAGGGTGTATGACAATGAAACTGATGATATGATGACTCAATTCCCAAAAAAAATGCATAAGAAGATGATAATTAGTCTTGTCTTTTGATGAATGGCTATTTAAGGGAAAGAGAGAAAGTTGTTTTCACTATCAAACACTAATATGAAATGTCCTCAATCAATTTGTTTCTCACTCAAATCCAATGTAATGATAAAAGTTTCATAAATGCCTTCTAATATCCAAACCAATAATTAAAATATGTCCTTTTGCTTATATGTGAATGATAATCAGATGTAAAAACTTCTAAATGTCAATTAGACTTTAGGATTAAACAGTCAGAAGAAAACCTCACACAAAAATAAAAATACACTCTCGTCGTGAAATAGACAAGAAGGACACAGATAACCAAATTGCAAACAAAAACAAAAAAAACCTCAAACAAAAGAGAAATGATGGAAAGTTGACCTCAAAGATCAAATGAAAAGGTTCACAGACCTTTGGATTTCCTCACAATTTTTTTCACTCAGATAGATAAAGGAGAAGAAAACAACAAGTTAACTCAAGGTCAACAAAGACAAAGAATGGCTTCAAGGCAAGGAAAGAAAATGTCAAAATCCAAAAAAAAAGAGGATGAATTCTCAAAAATAAAGTGTTTGAAAGCCAATACCAAGATGGACTGAGAGTATGAGACCCTGAGTAGGTGAAAAAGGAAAAAAATGAACTTCAGAAATTGAAAACCTAGATGATTTTCACTGAAACACATATGTTGGGTGACACTTATAACACTTGTAATGATGACACTTGCAACACTATCGAAGTGATTAATTTTGAGGTGTAACAGAGAGCTAGCACATACCTCTATGAGTGTAGCACTACCAAGATACAACCTTTTTTGTACAATAAGACCTTAGCACTCTATCACTCCATTTAACCTTTTACTTCATGTTTGTATCCAACTAAATGTGCTTTTTAAAAAAGAGAGAGGTGAATGAAGGAATTAGAAATATCCAACTCTCTTGGTAACTTAAGAAATATCCCTTGTTGTTGGACCCTGTTCTACACTTTTGATCATTGAATGGGCCAATGACAATAATGCCATAATCAACCTCAAGATAGGGGAAATGTATTTTTATTCAAAAGGCATCTAAGTGACTTAATGTATTGACCCAATCAAAGGGAATACTTACACTGAGTCAGTGAATGATTTAATGGATGGATTGATGGTTAAACCAATATATAATGTAATTTATATCATGAAGGATTAGTATGTTAACTCTACTTCTAATGGAACTGCGATTTGGTGCAATGTATGTTCATTTGAGTATGATATTCGGGATGCCATGCAAAAATGGTAGGAATGCAATCACAATTTGTCCTCTAGGGACCCTATTTTAGTAAATTAGTGTGTGGGATCAATGTGGAGTTCCTGAATCCCCTAATATATGATGGAACTAATGAATTCCCTAGTAGTAATATACAAATTCATTGAGGTTGTCATTATGGTTCCAAACAACTATGAATCACCTACTAAGATGGATGATAACCTAAGAAAGGCCATTATAGAGATTTTGCAAGAAAACAAAGATGAGGGGAATCAAAATCAGGGCCATTTCACTACAATCCGACATCAAAATCAGCACTATTTCTATTGATGAAAATGCCAAACTCACCCTAAATACCTCCCCACGATTCACACTTTACAGATAAAAAACCAGATTTGGAAACAAGCAAACAATGACTCTCTAAAAAATCGAAAAAAAGAATACTGTAATAATAAAAAATCACTCATGCCAGGTGCAAAAATTCTTACCCTTATTTTTTTTTGCTCCATTCTATCGGTGTGCCCTAGCTCCTGCACCTCAAGCTATCTCCTCTCCTCGAGCTGTCTGGTCATAGACTCTCTCTTCGCAGGATGGTAAACTGTCCTTTCTCAACTTTCTCTTCTACCTACAGGCTCTGTCTTGTCCTCCTCGCGCAAGCTCTCTCCTGGACACGATTTGGAATAGGCGTCCAAGCTCTCCTCTGATCTTTGCGCGCGATGGTGAGTTTCAATATTGTTTAATTTTTAATAAATTTTATTTTTGTTTTGTTTTTTTTATGTTTTATTTTTATATTATATTTATAATTTATATATATATATATAATATATATATTATATTATTTATAATTTATTATATTTTTTAATTACTATTACAACCCACCCATATATTAACACCCACCCCTACCTTCCCACGATTGCTAACCTTCAAGGATAACATGAGAAACAACAAAACCGAAGATTTATAGATGATAAAAACATTTGAGATAGATTTTATAGGTAAATTGATCCATTCCTCAAAAGTTAGTGGATCTAAATGTTTATTAGAATTATATTTTTCCTTAAACCTTCATGATTAATAAGTCTCTATGAACTCTTAGCTGCTATAACTTTACCAAATTGTAAATATTTTTTAAACTCTATAAGTTATCCCTTGAACACCTTACAATGTGAGTAGATCCCATATTGGAAACCGATGTCCTCCACATACTGATGTGAGTAGGATATACATGGTTGTTCAAGGCCTAGCGCATGGCCCTTCAACTAAAAAAGATTCATTTTGGACCCAGGTTCCTTGTTTTCCTCCCTTCAACATGGTATAGTCCCTAAGATCCATTCTTACTCTTTAAAAAAACATATCAATGATGCTAAAGATACTGCACAATGGTGAAAGATCCCCCCTGCATAGGTCTTGTCTAGTTTTTTGATGACTACATCACAAAGCTCTCTCCTAAGAATATTTAAACAAGGAATAATCACCTTATGTTCATTGGGGGATTAACATGGTTAAGGGGGGAAGAAGGGTCTTAAGCCCTAGTTGAACCTTCTTGAGATCAAATTCCATTGTTAGGGGAGGAAAAAACTTGGACCTTACTCCCTAAACATCACTTCTTAGGATCAATCACCATGAAAAACACCTGCAAACCATAAGACAAGCCCTATCTAAGGGGTTTTTAGCATGAGAGTTGGATATGGAGTCCATTAGGAGGTTTTGTGAACTTAGTATATATCATAAGATCTTGACCATGTTTGAGGAAGGAAAACAAGTGCCTTAAGAATATATTGTTGAATATTCTTGAGCTCAAGAGCCTTGAATGAGTGCTCGAGCCAACGCATGAGTGCATTAAGTATGGGTTTTTTGCAAGCCTATGAGTGGGATGTGGGAACCATTAGTAGTTTTTATGCATTGTAAATGGGTATTAATTCCTAAACATGGTCAAGGGGGAAAAAATGACATTAAGCCCTAATTGAACCTTCATGAGCTCAAGCGTTATATGAACAACACCTAGAACTATGAATTCAACCCTCCCTAGGGGGTCCTTTTCCTAGGAGGTGGATATGGTTTCCATTAAGATGTTTTCCTGATCACTAAAGACAAATATGAAGGCATTGACCATGATCATAATAGGGAAACAATATCCTTATAATGGAAAATAAACCTTAATCTAGGCATCATGTGTTGTGAACAAGGTCTCCAACCATGGCACATGCCCTCTTTTTGGGTTCTTTTACCTTGGAGTGGTCTTCCCAGTGCCATTAGGTGGTTTTGTGAAAACTGTATGTGTTTAGAGGCCTTTACCATGCCCAAATAAGGAAAATAAGTCCTCTGACCTTATAAGAATTTTTTAGTGCTAAAGATTTCATTTTCAAACATGTCAGGGTAAGGGAGTTTTACATGTCAGGGTGAGGGAGTAATCTTCTCCTTTATAAAATTTGGAATTTAAGAAGGATCTAAACTACTTAATTTATGAAATTTTAAATATTGTTTACCAAACATATACCACTTAAAATTAAGAATTTAATATTTCTATTTCTGAAAAAATTGAATTTGTTTAACAAGCTTGGCCATTAAGCTTTAAAAAGCTCCATTTAGGGAAGAAGGCCCTGATTTTCTTCCCTTGGTGATGATATAAACCTTGAATTACATATATTGTGAAAAACAATTCCTAATGACACCCATATCCCACTAGAAGGTCAAATATATCTTAAATAAGATCTACATGGCTATTTGAGACCTATTTCATGGCCCTTGAATTTGAGAACTTTCAAAAGGGATATATGGATATATGGCCTATTTCTAAAGGATATATTGAATTTGGGTGGGATATGGTCACCATTCACAAATTTTGGGCATAATGTATAGCAAATAACATAAGGTGCTTAGGCCCTATTTGAATCTTCTCAGGACCGAGATTTGTGATGTAGTCCTTAAACAACCACACAAGATCTATGTAGGGTATCTTTGGAACCATTGGTACGTTTTCATAATAAGAATAGGTCTCAAGGTGTGTACCATGACTAGAGAGGGAAAATAAGGCCTTAGGTCCTAAAAATATTTTCTTTGGCTCATTGGCCATTAACAAGGCCTCAATCCACCACATCTATCCTATATTTTAATAGACTTATATGGTGCTTGGGTGGGATATGGGTGCCATTCATAATTTTTTCACACCATGTATGGAACTTAGGTCTTGTCCATGGTCAGGGAAAGAACATATTTAAGAGATATTTAACCTTCCAGTGGGATATGGGTGTCAAGGTTGTTTGATACCAAGGTTGTTTCAAAGTGATTTTTTTTTTTTAATTCCTAACCTCCAAGGGATTTTGGTTTTTCAATTCTTATCCATTTTACTAAGGGAATCCTCATTTCCTTTCTTCCCTTCTAGAAAAACTGAAACATTTTCCTCTTCTTTCCTCTAGTATACCAATTGGAATGTATGCTAAGCAATGCTAATAAACAAGGAAAGCTTCCAATGCTAATGCTAGTGTGAAGCCCAAGTATTTGAACCCTTAGCTAAAATATAATAMTTGAAAAGGTAAAATTTAGACCACCTCTATTTTYTRTCKATGAGTCAAACHATTAAAAGAAACAKAATATMTATGCAYKYYTACTTCCTTACCTATAGATTCAATAAAGAAAAARTKATTCTTTAATACAAGAAGTTTTCTTAATAGAACCAACTCCAAATAAGAGGCCGACAACATCTACAAACAATACATGGGAAAGAAAAATATTCCTACCTAATTTCAGTTCTTTTATTTTCCCATTTTGTTGTATGATTTAATGATCCTTCTTAGTCCTTTGGATACCAATAAGAATAGAAAAGGGGATAGTGGACACCCTTGTTTTTATGAACCAAAGTCCACAAATAACTTAAGAATATAAAGAAGTAGCTCCATTCCTTGATAATGATAAAGAGTTGATGAAAATAAAGCCACTTCAAGGGGACAACCTCCCATGGTGATGATATAAACCTTGAATTATATATATGGTGCAAAACAATTCCTAATGACACCCATATCCCATTGGAAGGTCAAATATCTCTTAAATAAGATCTACATGGATAATTGAGGCCTAGTTCATGGACCTTGAATTTGAGAATTTTCATTGTGAGCTTAATGTTCTTTTTTTCTTCCCCTAGACATAGACGTACAAGCCTTGAGAACCATTCTTATTATGAAAAAAATATTGATGGCGCCAAAGATCCCACACAGAGGCTAAATATTTCTATGTAGGTCTTGTGTTGTTTTTTGATGACTTCATCATGAAGCTTAATCCTAAGAAGATTTAAATAGGACCTAAAAACCTTATGTTCTTTCCCTGACCTAAAAACCTTATGTTCCTTGTAAAATTCGTTCGACGGTACACACATCCCCAAATCTAGTACTACAAGGGAGTATTTTTATGGTGTTGATTAAGAAATCAACGAAAAAGAGGGATTTTTCATCACAACTACGACATAGATACATTGTATATACAATATTAATGTATAACCTGAAATAAAAATGAAGAAAGAGTGATGGAAACTTAAAACTTGCGTCAACCAATTTGTGTACTTTGAAAAAACATTAGGGTTTATGGTTTACATGATGAATTGATGATGGAAGAAAGTGGTTGTGTGAGTCATATTTGAGTCCAGAAACCCTACCATATAATTAAGGCATGATAATAGTCTATCCATGTCAAATTTTAGTGCATACAGAAAAAATTTGAAACAATATCAACGTTGGCCCCATTTACAGGTCACTGTTTCCCGTGTCTAGTCCTAGAACAATTTATGTTCCTTGTTCCTTGTAAAATTCATTCAAAAATACACACATCCTCACATCTAGTACTACAAAAGCTTTGTTTTGGTCCTAAGGTCCTAAATTTTTTTGTCCCTTGACCATGGTGTAGTTTGCAAGATCCATTATTTTTGTACAAAACATACTAATGGAATAAAATGTCCCACACAAAGACCAAATATCTTCTACATAAGTCTTTTTTATTTTTTCAAGGACTATGTAGCAAATCGCAATTCTAATAAGTTTCAAATAGGACCTAAGAACCTTATTTTCTTTGCTTAACCATGGGTGACATAACACTATCATTCAATAGTCAAATTGTTACATTTCATTGGCATGCATCATGTGTGAGGGCTTAAGCCACAACAAAGGAAACATACAAAGAATATTTGTCTTATGAACAAGATATGGTATTATCCATTTTGAGGTTTGGAATAGAGATTGTTCTTATAGACTACACTACATTGCACCATATAATCCCTACACTCCTTGCAAGCCATGTAATACCATTCAAAGACACATTCTTGCGACGAATTAGCTATACTATCGACATAATTTTTTCGTCGATAGTATAGCTAATTCATCGCAAGATTATTTACATTCGTCTCTCTTGAGACAATATCAAATGATGCTTGGATTCATTTCTTATTTGGTTTATCAACTGGAAATCAAAATTCAATACTTTGCAAGCTATATGTACCTTGAGTCAAATACAAATATGAAATTAGGAATCATTAACATATCTACTAGAACATATGAAAAATAGGGTTTATGGTTTACATGATGATCATATGATGATGGAATAAAGTGGGTGTGTGGGTCAAATTTGAGTCCTGAAACCCTCCCATATCATTAAGGCATGCAAATAGTCTATCCATGTCAAATTGCAATGCATACAAAAAAAGTTTGAAAAACTTTCAACGTTGGCCCCGTTCACATGTCACTATTGCCCGTGTCTAGTATTTTTATGGTGTTGAATAAGAAATCAATGAAAAATAGGGATTTTTCATCACAACTATGACACAGATACATTGTATATACAATATTAATTTAGAACCTAAAATAAAAATTAATAAAGACTGATGAAAACTTAAAACTTGTGTCAACCAATTTGTGTACTTTGAAAGAAAACTAGGGTTTATGGTTAACATGATGAATTGATGATGGAAGAAAGTGGGTGTGTTGGATTACTGAGAGGGGGGGGGGCTGAATTAGTAATTGTGCAATTATAAACCTTTTTATCCAAATTGATCCAAGTGTTATATCAATGTTGTATTATTATCCAATAATGAGCAATAAGAAATGAACAATCACACACATACACAGTACACCAGTGTTTTACGTGGAAACCTAAATGGGAGAAAACCATGGAATGATTTTTATTATATTTCTTGAATAATTACATTCATTGGAAGCACCAACTTGCTTTGTTTTCCAGATGCAACTGGAAGGAGGCTCCAACCCCCTAGTTTCTTAGGCTACAACCTGAGGGAAGCTCCAACTCCCCAATTCTCCACAACCAAAAGGAGGCTACAAACCCCTATGTTCTCCGGCTACAACCAGAAGGTGGCTACAACCACCTGTCCTTTCCCCTTCCAACCACCCTGAAGTATAAGTAGAATTATGTAACCACTGTCAACATGTCACTGTGAGATATACTGTTGTACAACTGTATCAACCTGTACCACCAACCTATATCTAATCTATATAACTACCCTGTAATCAATCTGTACTTGAAATGAACATGTATCTACAAAAATACAACAGATATGCAGCCTTTAGTGTTGCAGCCTATGTATGTACGCTCTCTATCTGTTATGAAGCCTGCATATGTATGTGCCCTAACTGCTATGAAACCTGTGTATGCCTTCTAGAACTAGGGTTTCCTTTCACTTAAAAACTTCTGACCCTCTGCAACTTCTTTCACATAGATCTATAACCTGTCACTGTATCCAGACTATAATTGTACCTTGTGCATGCATTCTCATTCAATACAAGTATGTATCTCTCTAGTCATGTGCCATATAGGTGTATGAAATCATGAACAAGTATACTTTCCCTCACATGATCTTAGTCATCAAACCCTTTCTAATATTCAACCTCTCAATACATCAACAAATACAAGATCTCAACCATGTACTATAAAAACCCTTAGCCATATGCCAATAAATACAATATGTGCCTCAATAAGAAGTACCATTGATGAATGTACCAGCAGTGTGTTTCAGTAGATTTGACTTATGTAGAAGATCCCATGTAGCTACTAGTCTCTCTAGGGAGAATCCTCAAATCTCCATTGCCAGTCCTCATGCATACATCAAAATCTAACTATTCATATAAATAAGACATACCTTTTGAACCAACAGATGGATCTATTGTATCTGAGCATTTTAGAACTTCCTAGGAGCTTGATATCAGAATCTAGAACCTCTGCATATTCACTTTCTCAAGTTTCCATGGATTTACAAACATGTACTCACCCTGTACAAAGCTAGCCCGCATACATACACACCCTATACACAAACAACCTGTGTACTATATGCACCCTATACACAGACAACCCACGTACTCCTCAAAAAATAGAGTTTTATGTAATTTCAAGAATTTCACCATCAACCCTTCATGCTACCTCAGACGTTTTCCACTTCAGATGTATCCACAAGTATTTACAATAAGCTTTACACAATAAAATAGATATACAATATGTACAAGCGTGTTTTTGATGAGTGAGCCTTACCTCTTATTTATATCTTCATGTAGCCTTACACTTTCCTTATTTTAGGGATTCTTCATTTAAAATAATTTCTTTTGCAAAGCACTTTGACCCTTGGGGGCTTCTATAAGATTCATGAGGGGTTCTCCAACTTTATATGGTCATAAATCTCTAACCGTGAGGAGTTATGTGACATTACACATACCACCGGAAATGGCATGACAAGAACTACCCACCTAGGATAGTTTCATTGACAAATTGACTATCCTTTATCTCATTATTCCACAATTAAGCATCAGTTCTCTAACCATACTTCTAGGATAACTCACTCCGCAAAGTGTCTTCCCATGAGGGCTTTCACCATAAGGGGACAAGTTTGGAGTTCATCCATATTTACTTCTTATCAACCATGAAAAGACAATAATGAGTCATGTTTATATCAAACAATATTGGGTTCATTACCCAAACCTTTGTTCTATGGGGATTTCTTCAAGGGTTGACATTAATGAAAACCAACCTTAATCAACAATCTCTCCCTTTGGCATTGATGGAAACACTCTGATGCAATACTAAAATCATATCACTCATGCTCCCTCTGGAACCATGCCACTATCCTTTGTATATGATAAATCTACTCCCCCTAGAACCATGCCTTTGTCCTCTGCATCTGATAAATCTACTCCCCCTAGAACCATGCCTATGTCCTCTGCATCTGATAAATCTCCCCCCCTTTGTCACTAATGGCAAAGGTATCTTTCCATCCAGGGCTGCTCCCCTTGACTGAACTATCCTCTTATGGTGCTTCCTCATGTACATCTAAGACATATAAGATAAGAATTCAAAAAACATTCATTTTGGAGTAGAAATAACTCCAAGTCTCTGGAAAAGATATTCAAAGGTTTCTCGTAGAAGTGGTTTTGTAAATATGTCTGCCACTTGTTCTTTTGTGCCCACATACTCAACCCCGATGTTCTTTTCTGCAACTCGTTGTCTTAGAAAGTGATACTTTAATGGAATGTGATTTGTCTTGGAGTGCATTATAGGGTTCTTTGAGATACTAATGGCACTTTTATTATCACAATAGATTGGAATGGGCTCATCATACTCAACCTGTATATCTGTCAGAGTTTGTTTCATCCAAAGAACTTATTTACAACATGATGTTGTTGCAATATACTCTACCTCAACTGTAGATAAAGATACTAATGATTGTTTCTTTCTTAGCCATGATACTAAACACTCACCCAAGTAGAACGTTGCTCCACTGGTGCTTCGTCAGTCATCAATAAAACATGCCTAATCTACATTTGTGTAGGAAATAAGTGATAGATCCTTTCCTTTTGGATACCATAATCCAAAATCTTATGGTCCTTTGAGATATCTAAAAATCCTCTTTACTGCTAATACATGTGATTCCTTTGGTTCTACTTGAAATCGTGCCACATGTCCAACTGTCTGCATTACATCTGGTCTAGATGATGTCACATATAGTAGGTTGTCAATCATTGACCTGTATTACCTCTGATCTATAGAATTTGAATCATCATCTTTTCTCAACTTGCAACTAGTTTGCATGGGAGTGATAACTGGTTTGCAATCTTCCATTTCAAACCTTTTTAGCATTTCTCTAATATACTTGGTTTGAGAAATAAAAATTCCTTGGTTTCTTTGATGTATCTGAAGTCCCGGAAAGAAGGATAGTTCTCTAAGTAACGACATTTCAAATTCATTCTGCATATCTTTTGCAAATTTCTGGCTTAACCTGTCATCATCACTACCAAAAATAATATCATCAACATAAAATTGAATTAATAAAATATTACCTTGACTTACCTTGATGTAGAGGTTTTTGTCTACACTTCCTTTTATGAACCCTGCCTATTGCAGATACTTATCCATTCTAGAGTTCCATGCTCTAGGAGCCATTTTTAGACCATACAAGGCCTTCTTTAATTTACACACATTATTTGCATTTTCTGACAACTGAAATCCTTCTGGTTGTTCGATGTAGACTTCTTCTTCAAGTTCCCCATTCATAAAAGATGATTTTGCATCCATCTGATACATTTTAATATTTTTGGAGCATGCATAAGCTAAAACAAAACATATTGCTTCCATTGTGGCAACTGGGGAAAATGTCTCTTCAAAGTCGATTCCTTCAACTTGTGCATATCCTTTACATACCAATATAGATTTTTTCCTTGTAACCTACCCATATTCATTCAATTTATTCCTGAAGACCCACTTTGTGCTGATCAAATTCTTATTCTTTGGTCTTGGAACCAGTTCCCAAGTGTCATTTTTCTCTATTTGATCCAATTCTCCATCCATGGCCTTTTTCCAAAATTCATCCTTCTTGGCTTCTTCAAAACACTTTGGTTCAATTGTAGATGAGAGTGCTAGGTGTGTTTGTTTTGGTGAATGGATTTTTCTTCTAGTCTCAACTCTTGCATCTTTTTTTCCGATAATCTGTTCTGAAGGATGATTCTTCTGTACTCGTTTACTGGGTGTTTTTGGAGGAACTTGTTGAACTTTCTCTTCTGCTTCTGTTGGATTCTCTTCATCTTCCTCTTCTACTTCTTTTTCATCTTCTGCTTCTTCTTCTAAGGGTTGTTTCATTGATTCATTGTCTTCTTCCTTTGATTATGGTCTACCTGTTTCATCAATTGTTATGTTGATGCTTTCCACAAGTTTGTTCAATCTTAGATTGTAACACTTGTATGCTTTCTTTGTACTTGAGTAAACAAGAAGTACTCCTTTATCCACATGAGAGTCAAACTTTCCCATTATTCCATCTTCTCTTTTGATATAGCATTTTCTTCCAAAAACTCTGAAGTGCTTCACATTTGTTGGTCTTCCTTTCCATAGCTCCTAAGGATTTTTGTCGGTGTTGTTTCTGAGCATTACTCTGTTTTGAATGTGAACTGTTGTATGCACTACCTCTGTCCAAAAAATGTCTATCAATTTTGAATCCATTAGCATTGTTTGAGCCATTTCTTGTACTGTCATGTTCTTTCTTTCAACAACTCCATTCTGTTGTGGTGTCCTAGCAACGCAAAATTGCCTTTTTATTCCATGATTTTTGCAGTAGTCCATAAATTCATTTGAGGTGAATTATCCTCCATTATCATATCTCAAGCATTTTATTCTTGAATCCATCTCATTTTCAACCATTTCCTTATATATCTTGAAGTTTTCAAAATCTTTTATCTTATTCTTGAGAAAGAAAACTGTAGTCATTCTTGTATAATCATCAACTAATAACATAAAGTATGTCTCACCTTTTAAGCCCTTTGTTGTAGTTGGTCCAACTAGATTAGTATGAAAAATTTCCAGTGGTCTTGTTGTTGAATATTCCTTTGATTTGAACCTGGTCGTTGTTTTCTTTCCTTGTTGACAACGCTTGCATAAAGTGTTGGTTGGTTTTGTGATCTGGGGCATTTCTCTGACTGCTTCTCTTTTGATGAATTTGACAAGGTTATCAAAATACATGTGACCCATTCTTCTGTGCCATAGCCAACTTTCATATTCCTTTCCTAGACAACATTTTTCATTTCCAATTTCACTTAACACATATATATTGTTTGAAGTTCTTGCAGCTGTAGCGACCAATTTCCCTGAACCTTCTCTTCTTATCTCACACTTTTGTGAATCAAAAATAACTTTATCACCTTGGTCACACATTCGAATCACACTTAGAATATTATGTTTCATATCTTATACTAGTAGAACATTTTCTGCCTTTTCATTCTTGTTCCCAATTCAGATTGTGCCTTTTCCAATGATTTTGGATGAATTATCATTTTCGAAGGAGACTGATCCATCTCTTTCCTTTCGTAATGTAAGAAACTTGTCTCTATCACCTGTCATGTGTTTTGAACACCCACTGTCAACATACCAACCGTGTTTCTTATTCTTAGCTTGTAGAGATATTGTGCATTCTTCATTACTATACTGATCTTGCTTTCTTATCCATGTCGTTTTCTGAGGTTCCGATCTATGACTGTTGTTATTTTGTTGAGGTTCTTTAGGAGGGACTGTCATTCTGCAATCTTTGGCCATGTGTCCAAAATTGTTACATTTGTAACATTCCACTTTAGCTCTCAAGGATTCAAACCTGTTGTAACTTCTTCTCTTTGTTTTACTAGGTATTCTTGACTAACCCCTTTGTGTATGACTCTCAAAGTTTTTATTGTTCCTGTTTTTAGCTCTGCAATTCACAGCTTTATGTCCAAAATTATTACATGCATAACATAAACCAAAAAATATAGTTTGATACCTAGGAGTTAAATATCTTCTGAAAGGAGGTCCTCTTATGAATCCTTCTTATTCTTGAGTCCTATCTGTTTGTTGTTGATTCTGAAATCTGAATCTTCTCGGTGGAGGAGTGTCCCTATAATCTTCCTTGCATATATTCCTATCCCCTTTAATTGTTTCTGCATAGCTTTTTGGATATGTTTCTTGCTCTGTTGTTTTGGAGCTTGATCCCTTTTCTGTCTGATTGTATTCAAGTCCGAACTTGTCAAGATGAGATTTTTGAATGCTGATAATGTCTTCCATAACTTTTGAGCTATTCTGCATATTTTTCTTTTGAATATCCTTTCTTAGTGTGAAAATCTCTACTTCCAAGTTTCCAATGATCTTGTCCTTTTTTTCTAGCCGTTCTTTGAGTGCTTCTTCATTTCTTTTATATTCTTCTATTTGAACCTTCAATTTTGTGATCATTTGTTCTAGTTCTCGAGTGTCCTTTTTCTTGTCTGGTTCTGCTTGTAGTTTCTTGTTTTTCTTCTTTTCTCTTCTAATAACTTCTATGGCACACATTAATTCTTTTTGATATTCAACTTCTCTCTCTTCAATTTCTTCTTCGACTTCTTCATATTCTTCTTCAGATTCTTCATATTCTACTTCGAAGTCTTCTTTGTCAGAATATTTTACTGCCATGAATAGAACTCTTTCTATCTCACTATCACTAACTTCATCTTCATTTGATGATGAGATGTCTTCTTTGGTGCATAAGATTTTCTTGAAAACTTTCTTTGTAGTTATTTTGCCTTTATATGTGTGTTTTCCTTTTCAGTAACCTTTATCATTTCTCTTTTTCTTATGAGGACATTTGTTAGCAAAATGACCAATACCATCACCATTAAAACAAATTAAAGGAAGCTTACCTCTATACCTACCGTTGGTTCCCTTGTTTAGTATTTTGACGAAGTTGGCCACTTCTTCATCATCCTCAGAGATGTCACTGTTGTTGCTATATTCTTCTTGTTCCTTTTTCTTTTTCTTTGATCTTTTGGATGCTTTGAAGGATGCTTCTTTTACATCTGGATTTTCCTATTCAATTCTCATTTCATATGCTGTGAAGATTACATGCAGTTCGTCCATGCTTATTGAGTCTAGATCCGATCTTTCTTCTAGTGGTGATATCTTAGGGTTGAATCTCATAGGAAGAGATCTTAGTTCCTTTTGAACAATTACAGATTCTTCGATTTCTTCTCCCAATCCTATGATTGCATTCATTGTTTCATTGACTCGTAAGAAGTAGGCTGCAATATTCTCATCTTCCTTCATTTTTAGTTTTTTGAACTAACCTCTGTAAGTTTGAAGCTTTGCTGCTTTGACTTTTGTATCTCCTTCATAAATATTTCGAAGCTTGTCCCAAATCTCTTTAGTGGATATACAATGTGCAACTTTGGTAAATACCATATAACTGAGACCATTCAAAAGTGCATTTGTGGATTTGGAATTATTCTCACCGAGTTTCACTGCTTTGTCATTTGTTGGTGGAACTGTTGGTGCTATGTATCCATTTACAATTGATTTCCAAACTTGAAATCCATGTGCTTGTATATATGTATTCATCCTTATGCTCCAAAAAACATACTTTTGTCCATCAAACTATGGTATTCCATTTTTATACAAGTTGGTACTCTCCATTATCTATCTTTCAATGGTTAAACTCACTTGTGAAGGAACCTGCTCTGATACCAATTGTTGGATTACTGAGAGGGGGGGGGG
>JZKD02S2183783.1:438448-452746 GCA_000966675.3 Picea glauca
TGCACAATGCACTTCAACTCCTCATATCAATGTTCCTTAATCACCCTTTTCTTGATGTGTCACAACTCTTTATGTATGTGTTATTCCTCTAAGGAACTTTTCATTGAGTGTTGTATTTCTTCACGCACGTAAGCTTCTTCTAACGACCTTTGCATCACACGATGTAACTCCTCATGTGTGTGATCCTCTTCTAGTGACCTTTTTGTTACACATTGGACTTCTTCATGAATTCGATCCTCCTTAAGTGAGCTTTCATTCACATGTTGCAACTCTTCTTGTGCTCTTTTTTATTTGAGGGCTCTCCGGGCATCGTGCAAAAACTGCTTCTATTGAGCAACATCAAATTTAGGAGGGGGTTGTGAGGCCCTTTTGATTTTCCTCTCCTCCCCTGGACCTAATATTTCACCATGCTCAAAGTCCATTCCTTTATTTTCTCCTCCTCAATTTATCACCCGGACATCAACCTCTTAATCCTTCTTCTTATTTACACATGGCTCCACATTCACCAAGTTGGAATGTGTTTTCTTTTCTTCCCAATTTTTGAATAAGTCGAGAAAATATTCAGTGACATGCTCGGTGTTGTAACAATACCCACAAAGAGTGTGCAGTTTGGTACAAAACCTTGACACATGGCCAATTTATCCACAATTAAATCAAGTGGGGGGCCTACCTCCCCCTCCTCCATATCCCCGTTCGTGACTGCACACATATATGCCTTTGGGACCTCCTTAGTATATTCATCTCTCAAAATTTCCATGATCACCACCCTTATTTTGTTCTTGTACTTGGAATGCAATGTAGGTATTGTATTGCATCAACTGGAGTGACTGGTAGTTGTTGACATCATGGTCCACAAACTTACAGAATTCACAGAATGGAGTATGATGCATTTTCTGACACTTCTCCAAAGTTGGGAAGCGGGGTGGTACTTGGCCCCACTATTTGAAAATATCACACCATTCCATATGAGACCCAATTATAAATGGACTCGGATCTCTTGTTGCCACATATTTTTCAAGTACAGGGCACTTGTCCCTGCGATTCCTCTCAGATCAACATGTGGTACACCATACTTGCCCGTGCATGAATTTTTTCTTTTCCATATCTTTCAAATTCATCGTCATATTGGATAATTGTGATTTCACCTACGCCATTCATGTCAATGTCTCTATGCCTCCTAGTTGTAAATTTGAATAAACTTTTACAGATAATATCTAGCTAGAAAATTACATACATAGTTTGTAGAAAAATGATAGAAGAGAGAAACAAGAGAGTGACAAAAAAGAATTTGCATTAACCAAATGAATGAATGATAATTTACACATGATTTACTTGATATAACCCAACTAATGTGCATTGGAGGAGAACTAATGCACCATAGTGGTGGTCTAGAGTGATCTGGACACACACCGACAGTTACGGGAGTAAACTTCCACCTAGTCTCAGTTAACTAGTCTCTCAATCCCCAGTTAACTTACTGAAACATAGTGAAGTGAGGAGGAGATCAGGGAATCATGAGTAATGTGCTATTCTGGTGATAATCCCAAGGACAATGCGCATTAGTTGGTGATGATCCAAATGTTGCATGGTGATTATCCCATTGTGACATCTAGATTCCACTCAATTGATCAAATTGATGTGTGAATTGAAGAGAATATTCCCCTAGAATGTAGGAAAATGAATATTCTCCATAAACTATAGGATATTGAATAATGACTAATAAAAATAGAGAAAACCTTAGGAAAAATAAATCATAGGTTTGTGTGAAGTATCTCCAACACCCCCCCTGGACATCACTATGGTGAAAATAAAGAATGGGTCCTAGCAACGAGGCCATGTTAGGTACCCAAATATAAAAGATACACTAAAATAAATGAGGAAAGAGGGAAAACCTCATGGGAAGGCCCCCCCCATCAAAGTACAATGTATGTAAAAAGAAGAATTGACGGTTGCTAGGAAACTATGTCCTTCACTCCAAGACGACCGCGCAGAGAATGGAACTTTTTCTCGGTGAAGGTCTTGGTGAAGATGTCTGCAATATGTTCTTATAAAGGAAATAAATGCAGGTTGATGATACCGTTGTGTACTAAGTCCCATATGTAGTGCATGTGGATCTCGATGTGCTTCATCCACTACCTCTAAACTGGATCTCTGCATAACTTTATAGTTCTTTGGTTGTCACACCAGATGACGATCGACCAATGAAACTGAATTCCCAACTCAATGAGAAAATGTTGTAGCCACATAGAATGGATGGTTATGTTAAATACCCCTATGTAATCTTCCTTGGCTAAATATAGAGCAATAACAACTTGCTTCTTTCTCGACTAGCAGATGGTCCCAGAATCCTGACTGAGTGAGTAACTAGATGTGGACTAGCGATCAATGTTATCACCAACCTAGCTAGAATAAATAAAATTGATGAGGTCCAATGTAGATTCTGCTGCATAGTGAATATTGAAGCTGATGGTGCCTTGTATGTATCAAAGGCTATGTTTTTCAACCTTCCTATGTAGCTCATGTGGCTCCTACATGAATTTGAAGACTGCTCCAAATGCATAGGAGAGGTTTGGTCTAGAGTGTGTGAGATACAACAAGCTCCCCACTAGTTGTATGTAAAGTGTGTTGTCCACCAGTGGAGTGTCCTTACCATCCTCAAATCTGAATCCTGATAGGAAAGGATTTGGGCTATACTTGCAGTCTATCATGTGAAATATCTCAAGGAGATCTTGTGCATACTTGGACTAAGACATTTTGATGCCTGATGCATCCTGACTGATCTTGAGTCCAAGGAATAAATGTAGCAGAACCATGTCCATCATCAAGAGCCTGTCATGTAGAATCCTCTTGACTGCAACAATTGATGAATTCAATAAATTAGTGATCATCAAATCATCAACATACAAAACTAGGAGTAGAAGTGAATCAGTCGTCCTGAGCATGTAAACATTTTGGTCTGAATTACAACATACAAAGTTCTATCACAATAGTTAGGGTTCCATATGAGAATACCATGCCCTTGGGGCTTGCTTGAGGCCATAAAGGTACTTCTTCAGTTGATATACAAAAGATGAATCCTACACAAATCCCTGGTGCTACTCCATATATATCTCCTTAGAGAGATCGTCATGAAGAAATTAATTCTTCATGTCCATCTGATGTAATTCCCATCCCTTGGCTACTGCAATGGAAAGAGCCAAATGTATGGAATCCATATTCACTACTGGAGTGAAGGTCTCATCATATTCAATTCTATGAACCTGTTTGATGCAGGAGCATCGCCAACAACAAGCGAGCGTAGAGGCAGAAGACAGTTGGTATGACTGCAACACATTTTTTTAATATGTTGAAAATGTTTTTAAATATTTTGAAAGACTAAGGAAGGAATATTAATGCAATAGTTAAGGAAGGCATACGTGCATTTATGAATAAGTGAATGTAAATAGATCTTGAGCAATCTGCTCTCATCTGTCGATGTAAAAGGCATTTATGCCCAGTTAATGAAAGTAGGTAGATTTAAATTCCAGATTAGACAGTTTTAGGAATGGGAGGGAAAACGAATATAGACACCCTCATCTTTGTATCATTGTAAAAATCAGAATTAGATCATTAAGCACATTAGCATATAGAATAAGAGATATGTAGCAGAAGAGTTGCAGAGGAGAACCCATGTACAGAAGCTTGAATTAATATATGAAGCTTTAATTTAGATTCATGGTGTTATGATGTTTTATGTTTGTACATGTTGAATGGTCTTCTTATAGTTTTTTTACACTCTTTGTTATGCATTTGCATTAGTAATATGAATGTATAAGATTTCATGTTAAATGTTTGGAATCTGAGAGAAAGCGAATGAGTTTCAATTGTTTCTCATCCTGAGCAAGAGTTCCTACAAGGAATGCAGTGAAAGCATCCGCAAGGTGTGCGTTGACAAGGTTCAGAATTTATCTCTGAAAACTCAGGAGGAATACCGTTGTTCTCATTCTAGAAGAAGTGCAAGACAAGCACAGAAGCCATGCAAGGTGTGTGCAGGCTGGTCGAGACCTTAGAATTTATCAACTAAGGTTGAGAGATTGAAGGACTGTTGTTGCAGAGAAAGTGCACAGAGTTGGGAATTCAAGTACGCTGAAGTATTTGAAAGACGATCACAAGGAGTGTGTGAAAGAGTCTCCTTGAAGACCTGAGTTTGTGAAGAAATCTCGAACGAGTTAGGGCCTTTGAATCATTCAAGAGAAAGCAGGAAGCTCAAGTCATTGTGCAGAAGTCATGCCCCATAGAAGGATCGTAGAGTCGATTTTGAGCCAGAGGTTCTTGAGGAGGAAACTGAATGATCGAAATTCTCCAAGGAGAACTCCCGAAATAGAGAGGACCATAGGATCTAAGAAAGTTGCAGGGAAGTTAAGCGTTGGACAGATCCACCTTCGAAAGGAAGGATTTAACATGGACCATTGATTTCAATCATTGGACCGTCGAGATCATTTCGGCATTTCGGGGGTCATAAGTCTGAATTATGGACGAAACCTTTGGTTGATCAAATCCCCAAAACGCGAAATGAGTTTTCATGTATAAAGGTGAAGAGTGACAAGTTCAGAATTTTGGCACTTTGGAATTCGGGGTTTCAGAGGTCCTGAGGGTGAGTGATCGGGATACAGTGGGGAGGAAAGCCTGAAATCCGAAATCACGGTAGGATATTTGTCGGCATTTTGAGAATCAGATTTTTGGCATTCCCGTTGATAAAGAGCAGAGCACTCCACATAAGAAGTACCAAAAATGCGAAACACGAAGGAACTGTGGAGGAGCGTTTCGACAATTTGGCATTTCAGGATCCGGGAACTTGAGGAGGCAATGTTTTAGAATCAAGAGTTTTGAACTCCTGGTTCACGAAATCCTGGGAAAGGAAACCATTTCGGCATTTCTATAATTCAAGGTTTGGAAGGTAGAGGAGGTAGAGAGTTTGAGATCGAGCATCATGAACTCCCGGTACATGAAACCATGCCAGCCGTCGGATCAGGGGTGGATCACAGCCGTTGATCTCCTTGGAAGTGAGATAGTAGCATTTTGGTATTTCAGGGTTCAACATACTGGGAATACTGATGACAAAGAGAAGGAAATAGTGAAGTGGAAATCCTAAATACATGAAGCATGACAGGACTTAGGATGGACTTTGCGGGATTTCGACAATTCGGATTTCAGGACTCCGGGAGTCAAGAGACAGAGTTGCACATCATCGCAACTCCCAAAATTGCGATGAGTGGAAAGCTGAAGTTAGTGGTGAGAAGGGTCTAGTGTTTGGTATTTCGGGGTTTCGGAGGTTGAAGAGGTAAGGCACTCGACAACAGGATTTGCGAACTCGCGAAATCCGGTATCCCAAAAGGAAAAGGGGGAAAGTCCCAATGCCAGTTGGGTGTTGATCGTGGAGTTCATGTGAGCATAACTCAGAAGGACCTGTGACATACACTCAGTTGGGTGTGTGAATAAATTTCCCGAAGAGGAAATTGAAGAGCCAGTCAGACTCTAAGGGGCCAAAATTGAAAGATCCTGTGCGGACTCTAACCTAAGGGTTGGGGTACCTGCGTCAGTGTGGTATCAGAGCATAAAAATATTTCTTTTCTTTCTTTAGTAGAGAAAAAAAGGAATTTTATAGCCATGCCACCGAGAAGAAGAGATAGGCAAATACCTGATCCACCAGAGGAAAGGGAAATGCCAAGAAGAAAAGACAGGAAATTTCCTGATCCGGCAAGGGAAAGAGAGATGCGTGAATTACATGCCAGGCTTGATGCCATGGATACATCATAGAGGTGCACAATTGACACTGGGGATATCAATGAATCTGAAAGTGAAAATGAAGCTAGAAACAAAGACGTTTCAGTCGAAGATGTTGCGGAAGATCGCCTATTCAGGGTTGTGGCAAGGATAGGTGCCAGAGAAAAAATGGACATTCCAGTGTATGAAGGAAACATGGATGTTGAAGAGATTCTAGACTGGATTAGTGCTCTGGATAAATATTTTGACTATGAGGATGTCGAGGAAGACAAGAAGGTCAAGCATGTTGTCACAAGACTTAAAGGACATGCAACACTGTGGTGGGATGAACTGTAGGCTAATAAATGCTGCAAAGGCAAGAAGAAAATCAAAAGTTGGGATAGAATGGTTGCAAAGATGAAGGAAAAATTCACACCCAAGGATTATCAAATTACTCTGTTTCAGAGAATGCAAAATTTGAGATAGAAGTTGAGTTCAGTAAAAGAATACACTGAGGAATTCTACAAGATAAACATCAGAGCAGGTCATCAAGAAAGTGATGATGAAAAAGTTGCTAGGTATATGAATGGTCTACGATATGACATTCAAGATGAGATGAGCATGATGACCATTCGGATGGTGGAAGATGCTTATCAAATGGATTTGAAAGCTAAAGAGAAGCTAAGCCAAAAGCAAGGTCAAAGAGGCCGAGGCAGAAGTCAAGTTAGAGGCAAAGAAGTTGCCCAAGACAGAACTCAGAAATCTAAAGAAGAGGGGAAGAAACCTCAAACTCAACCTCAAACTTAGAGAGGAGGAAGCTCATAGAGAGGGAAGTATGCTAATAGAAATACTTTTCCTCGAACCAGAGGAAGAGGAAGAGGCAGAGGTGGAGAAATAAAATGCTTTGCCTGTGGGAAAAATGGACACAAATCCTATGAATGTCTAGATAGAAAGAAAGAAGGAGGTGAAACTCACATTGCCGAAGCACAAGGACGAAATGTTGAGGTAGAAGATGCTAAGGGTGGAAGATCACTGATGATGAGAAAAGTTCTCTTAACGCCAGAGAAGGAGGAAGAGAACGCAGCCCAAAGGAACAGACTTTTTCGGACTGCTTGCAAGACCAAATCTAGGGTATGCAAAGTCATCGTGGACAGTGGTAGAAAAAACAATCTCATTTCTACAGAGATGGTAGACAAGCTGGAGCTGGAGACTATTGAACATCCAAGCCCATACAGAGTTTTGTGGTTACAAAAAGGACATCAGGTAAATGTCACTAAACAATGTTTAGTTGAATTTAAAATAGGAGGATATAAGGATGAAATACTATGTGATGTCATTCCCATGGATGTTTGTCATCTATTGTTGGGTAGACCATGGCAATATGATAAGAATGTGATTCATGATGGGAGAAAGAACAGATACACCTTGGAGAAGAATGGGAGAGCTCACATGTTGTTTTCGATTAAGGATAAAGAAACGAAACCACAAGTGAGCAACACTGTACTTCTCATGAGTGGGAAGGAACTTCTTAAGGAGGTTAAGAAGAAGGAAGATACACAATTCATCATGGTCAGGAAGCCTAGAATTGTTTTAACTAGTACAAGAGTGGATGATTTACCAGAGGAAATCCATAAGTTGCTGGAAGAGTTTGTTGATATAGTAGTGGACGAACTACCTTGTTCATTGCCACCGATCAGAAGTATAAGTCATCACATCGATCTTATACCTGGAACTAGTTTACCAAACAAAGCGGTGTATAGATTGACACTGCAGGAGAATGAAGAGGTCAAGAGACGAGTCCAGGACTTAATGGACAAAGGGTTGATTCGAGAAAGCTTGATTCCATGCATTGTTCCAATAGTGCTCAGCCCAAAGAAAGATGGAGGCTGGAGGATGCGCACAGACTCAAGGGAAATCAATAAGATTACCATCAGATATAGATTTCCTTTGCCAAGGATGGATGATTTGATGGATTGCTTGAGTGGAGCAAATTTTTTTTCAAAGATTGATTTGAAAAGTAGATATCATCAAATTCGTATGAGAGAAGGTGACGAATGGAAGACATCCTTCAAGATGAATGAGGAGCTGTATGAATGGCTTGTTATGCCATTTGGCTTAACAAACGCACCCAGTACTTTCATGAGATTAATGGATGAAGTCCTGAAAGAGTTTATTGAGAAGTTCATCATTGTATATCTTGACAATATATTAATTTTCAGTAAGACAGAAACAGAACACTTGAAGCATTTAGCTACAGTGATGAGGAGATTACAGCAAGAGAAGTTGCTGATAAATATGAAGAAATCAACATTTATGAGGACATAACTCATTTATTTGGGTTTTGTTATCTCTGAAGATGAGATGAAAATGGATTTGGATAAGGTAGAGGCGATTAAGAATTGGCCATCGCTGAAAAGTGTATTTGAGGTTTGAAGCTTCCATGGATTAGCTAGTTTCTATAGGAAATTCATCCGAAATTTTAGTGGGATTAGCACACTAGTGATGGACATGGTGAAGAAAAGACACAAATCTTTTCATTGGATAGAGGAAGAAGAAAAAAGTTTCAGCATGCTGAAGAAAAAGATTACTGAACAACCAATTCTAGTGTTGCCAGATTTCAGTAAGAAATTTCAAGTCAAGTGTGACACTAGTGGATTTGCAATTGGAGTGGTCTTGAGCCAAGATGACAGTCCGATCACATACTTCAGTGAGAAACTGAATGAAGCAAAGGTTAAGTACTCCACATATGACAAAGAATTGTATGAAGTCATACAAGTGCTGAAGAAATGGAGACATTATTTGGTTCCTAAAGAGTTTGTTTTGTACAGTGATAATCATGCCTTACAATTCGTGACTCAACAGGAGAAGTTGAACCAAAAGTTATGTTAAATGGGTTGAATACATGCATAATTTTACTTTTGTAATTAAACATATTTCTGGAACTTCTAACAAAGTTGTTGATGCTTTGAGCAGGAAATGTTTGCTTATGCAGGAATTTAGANTTTAGTGGGATTAGTGCACCAGTGATGGACATGGTGAAGAAAAGACACAAATATTTTCATTAGACATAGGAAGTAGAAAAAAGTTTCAACGTGCTGAAGAAAAAGATTACTGAACAACCAATTCTGTTGTTGCCAGATTTCAATAAGAAATTTCAAGTCAAGTGTGACGCTAGTGGATTTGCAATTGGAGCGGTCTTGAGCCAAGATGACAGAACAATCAAATACTTCAATGAGAAACTGAATGAAGCAAAGTTCAAGTACTCCACATATGACAAAGAATTGTATGCAGTCATACAAGCGCTGAAGAAATGGAGACATTATTTGGTTCCTAAAGAGTTTGTGTTGTACAGTGATAATCATGCCTTACAATTCGTGACTCAACAGGAGAAGTTGAACCAAAGATATGATAAATGGGTTGAATACATGCATAATTTTACTTTTGTAATTAAACATATTTCTGGAACTTCTAACAAAGTTGTTGATGCTTTGAGCAGGAAATGTTTGCTTATGCAGGAATTTAGAGTCAAAACTTAGGGTTTTGATAATCTCAAAGAAATGTACAGAGATGATCCAGATTTTAAAGAGGCGTGTGAGGCATATGAGAATCCAATTCTTAGGGACAAAAGCCAATGGACCAAATATATGATCTAGGATGGATTATTATTCAGAGGCAATCAATTATGTATTCCAAAATGCTCCATGAGGGAGAATCTGTTGAAAGAAAAACATAGTGGAGGATTGGCCAGACATTTCGGTCATGACAAAACATTATCGAAATTAAATGGCTCATATTTTTGGCCAAGGATGAGGACAGATGTCAAAATATTTGTGGACAGATGTAGAATTTGTCAGAATACAAAGGGAAAAAGGCAGAACACAGGGTTATACCAGCCATTACCCATACTTGAGAGGCTGTAGGATGCAGTGAGCATGGATTTTATATTGGGGCTACCAAGAACGCAAAGAGGATTTGATTCAATCTTTGTGGTGGTAGACATATTTTCAAAGATGGAAAATTTTATACAATGTCAGAAAACCAGCGACACAACTCATATTGTGAACCTATTTTTCAAGGAAGTTGTTAGACTTCACGACTTACCAAGAAGTATAGTTTCAGATCAAGACACCCAGTTCGTGGGACATTTCTGGAGGAATTTATGGAAGAAGCTGGGGACAAATTTTTCATTTAGCTCAACTTATCATCCTTATATGGATGGGCAAACATAAGTTGTGAATAGGATCTTGGGAGATTTGATAAGGAGCCTAGTGACTGAACACCATAGTCAGTGGGATCACATTCTGCCACAGGCAGAATTTGCTTACAATGATTCACTCAACATAAGAATAGGGTAAAGTCCATTCCAAATTGTGTATGGAATGCAACCAAGGGGAGTTTATAAATTGAAGGATTCAGAACAGAACGAAACTAGAAGTGCTAGTGCAGAGGATTTTGCAGAGGCAATGAAGGAACTTCACAGCCAAGTGAGGGAATGTTTGCAAAATTCGAGTCAAGAGTATAAACGCAGAGAAGATCAACATAGGCGAGAACTTCAATTTGAAGTTGGTGATGTGATTCTTACACATATGAGGAAGGAGAGGTTCCCAAGGGGGACATATAACAAACTGAAAATGAAGAAGATTGGACCATTCAAGATCGTAAAGAAATTTGGGGCAAATGCATATGAGATTGAATTACCCGATGGGATCAGAATTTCACCGATATTCAACATCTTATATTTGTACCCTTACAGAGCTGAAGAAATAGGAGAAGATAGTGAACAGACAGAGGTTCAATGGACTAAACAAATGCCTGTAGCTGAAAAGCCACAGATGGAAAGTATACTTGACAAGAGAATCAGCAAGAGGACTGGGAGAAATGAGTATTTTGAATACTTGGTCAAATGGAAGGGACATGCAGTTGAAGAAGCCAGTTGGGAAAATGAAGCAGAGATTCAGAAGCATGGACAGACTGTACAAGAAATCATGAACAAGAGTCCATGAAAATTTTCAAGCAAGGGATATGATGCAGGAGCATCGCCAGCAACAAGAGAGCGCAGAGGCGGAAGACAACTGGGATGAGCACAACACATTTTTTTCATATGTTGAAAATGTTTTGAAATATTTTGAAAGACTAAGGAAGGAATATTAATGAAATAGTTAAGGAGGGCATACGCGCATTTATGAATAAGTGATTGTAAATAGATCTTGATAAATCTGCTCTCATTTGTCGATGTAAAAGGCATTTATGCCTAGTTAATGAAAGTAGGTAGATTTAAATTCTAGATTAGATAGTTTTAGGAACAGGAGGGAAAACAACTATAGACACCCTCATATTTGTATCACTGTAAAAATTAGAATTAGATCATTAAGCACAATAGCATAGAGAAGAAGAGAGTTGTAGCAGAAGAGTTGCAGAGGAGAACCCATGTACAGAAGCTTGAATTAATATATGAACCTTTAATTCAGATTCATGGTGTTATGATGTTTTCTATTTGTACATGCTGAATGGTCTACTTACAGTTGTTTTACGCTCTCTGTTATGCATTTTCTTTATTACTATGAATGTATAGGATTTCATGTTAAATGTTTGGAATCTGAGAGAAAGAGAATGAGTTTCAATTATTTCTCATCCTGAGTGAGAGTTCCTGCAAGGAGTGCAGTGAAAGCGTCTGCAAGGTATGCGTTGACAAGGTTCAGAGTTTATCTCTGGAAACTCAGGAGGAATGCCGTTGTTCTCATTCTAGCAGAAGTGCAAGACAAGCACAGAAGCTGTGCAAGGTGTGTGTAGGCTGGTTGAGACCTTAGAACTTATCAACTAAGGTTGAGAGATTGAAGGACTGTTGTTGTAGAGAAAGTGCACGGAGTCGGGAGTTCAAGTATGCTGAAGTATTTGAAAGACAACCGCAAGGAGTGCGTGCAGGAGTCTCCTTGAAGACCTAAGTTTGTGAAGAAAGCTCGGAAGGGTTAGGGCCTTTGAATCATTCAAGAGAAAGCAGGAGGCTCAATTCTTTGTGTAGATGTCACGCCCCAGAGAAGGATCACAGAGTCGATTTTGAGCCAGAGGTTCTTGAGGAGGAAACTGAACGGTCAAAATTCTCCGAGGAGAACTCCCGAAATAGCGAGGACCGTAGGATCCAAGAAAGTTGTGGGGAAGTTAAGCGTTGGAAAGATCCACCTTCGAAAGGCAGGATTTAATGTGGACCATTGATTTCAATCATTGGACCATCGAGATCATTTCCACATTTTGGGGGTCATAAGTCTGAAGTATGGACGAAACCTTTGGTTGATCAGATCCCTGAAATGTGAAAAGAGTTTTCATGTATAAAGGCGAAGAGTGACAATTTTGGAATTTCAGAACTTCAGAATTCGGGGTTTCGGAGGTCCTGAGGGCGAGTGATTGGGACACAACGGGGAGGAAAGCCTGAAATTAGAAATCGTGGTAGGATATTTGTCAACATTTTAGGAATCGACGTTTCGACATTCTCACTGATAAGGAGCAGAGAACTCCACATAAGAAGTACCGAAAACGTGAAACATGAAGGAACTGTGGAGGAGCGTTTCGACAATTCAGCATTTCAGGATCTGGGAACTCGAGGAGGCAGTGTTTTAGAATCGAGAGTTTCGAACTCCTGGTTCGCGAAATCCTGGGAAAGGAAACCATTTCGGAATTTCGATAATTCGGGGTCCGGGAAGTAGAGGAGGTAGAGAGTTCGAGATCGAACATCACGAACTCCCGGTACGCGAAACCATGCCAACCATCAGATTAGGGGAGGATCACAGCCGTTGATCTCCTTGGAAGTGAGATAGTAGAATTTTGGTATTTCAGGATTCGGCATACCAGGAATACTGATGACAAGGAGCGAGAAACAGTGAAGTGGAAATCCCAAAGTCACGAAGCATGACAGGACTTAGGATGGACTTTGCGGGATTTTGGCAATTCGGATTTCGGGACTCTGGGAGTCAAGAGACAGAGTTTCACATCATCGCAACTCCCAAAATCACGATGAGTGGAAATCCGAAGTCAGTGGTTAGAAGGTTCTAGTGTTTGGTATTTTGGGGTTTCGGAGGTTGAAGAGGTAAGGCGCTCGACAACAGGATTCGCGAACTCACAAAATCCGGTATCCCGAAAGGAAAAGGGGGAAAGTCCCAATGCTAGTTGGGTGTTGATCGTGGAGTTCATGCCAGTGCAAAGATCACATGAGAATAATTCAGAAGGACCTGTGACATACACTGAGTTGGGTGTGTGAATAAATTTCCCGAAGAGGAAATGGAAGAGCCAGTCAAACTCTAAGGGGTTGAAATTGAAAGATCTTGTGTGGACTCCGACCTAAGGGTTGAGGTACCTGCGTCACTGTTGAAATCCTTTCACAACTAGCCTAGATTTGTATCTTCTAACCTTTCCATCTGTTGTGCTTGTGGTCCTATAGATCCATCTACACCTGACAAGTTTACTTCCTAAAGGAAGGGGAACCAGATCCCAAGTTTGGTTCTCAAGGAGGGATTTGTACTCCTCCTACATGGTGGATTCCAAAAAGGGATTCCTGACATCCTCACCATAGGACTATGGATCTGAAGACCAAACCAAGAAAATATGCCTAGGTGGCATCAATTCAGTGAAAGTGAGTGCAAGAGGAGGCTCCTCGAAATAATATCGAGTCCTCTTGGTATCATTTGGATCCCCAACAATATCTCCTACATCCTGAAGAGTAGTCTTGGCCCACTTGGGCTTCTTCTCTAGCTCTGTGTCTACATCTGCATGCACTAACTCTGCATCTAACTGTACTCACTTGATATCTAAATCATTTGAACTCTATGAATCAAAACTCTCTTTTGAAGAAGATTCAACATGTGCATGCTCATCATCTTTGATAGGTGGACAAAAAAAAGTGTTTGCATGTGACAGTTGAGGTACATGCAAGATAGTTTCCTTGAATTGGAAACTATGCTCAATGATGAGCTGGTCCAAGGAGATATTAATGAGTGTGTATTTATTCACACTGTCGGGGTATCCAACAAATATACACGTTGTGCTATGTGGATCAAGTGCCTTCCTCTTCTCAGAGGGAATCATGGCCCATGCACGAGAACTGTATATACAAAAGTGGGTCACTTCCAGTTTGAGGCCGCTCCAAGCCTCGTAGGGGGTATTATCCTTGACAGATATATGGGATTATTTTTTTTGATGTAGGTTGCATAATTAAGTGTTTCATCCCATAATCTTTGTGGAAGTGAATTTTCATGTAGCATGCAAGATTCCATCTCTTTTAGAGATCTAATTTTCCGCTCAACAACTTTGTTTTGCTGTGGAGTATAGAGAACCATGTGCTACAATTGAATCCTAGACTCAAAACAAATATTTTGTATCTCATGGTTGACATACTCCCCCTCATTATTTGTTCAGAGGGATTTAATTTTATTTTCTGACTTTGTTTCAATAAGGGCTTTGAAATCTTTGAGGTGTTGAAAGACCTTTGATTTTTTCCTGAGAAAGAA
Organism: Picea glauca; assembly: GCA_000966675.3. NCBI lineage: Eukaryota > Viridiplantae > Streptophyta > Pinopsida > Pinales > Pinaceae > Picea > Picea glauca. The sequence continues at coordinate 452,686 of JZKD02S2183783.1, forward strand.
AGTCCATGTGAAGAGTGAGAAATCATCAAAAAAAATGAGCACGTACCTTTCTTTACTGATT
>JZKD02S2183784.1:0-10470 GCA_000966675.3 Picea glauca
GAAACATGAAACACATTATGTACAGTGATAGATGCAGGTAATGCAAGCATGTATGCAACTGGCCCAATCCTTTCCAAGATCTCAAATGGCCCACAAAATCTTGCTGCCAACTTGGTGCAACTTCCCAGCCTTAGGGAACTCCTGTTAGTTTTCACTTTCAGGAAAACATGGTCACCCACTTTGAATTCTCTATGGGTTCTGTTACTATCAGTGTAACTTTTCTCCCTGTCCTGGGCAGCTTTTAGATTATGTTTAATTCTTAACATTTGGTCTTCCATCTCTTTGAGTAGCTTAGGCCCAACTACTACTCTGTCAGCTGGATTATCCCAACTCACTGGAGTGTTGCACTTTCTTCCATAAAGTGCTTCGAACGGGCTCATCTTAAATGATGCATGATACCCATTATTGTAGGCGAATTCTACCAAATGTAGGTAGTCTTCCAAACTTGATGGTTTATCCATCACATACATTCTCAGCATGTCTTCTATTACTCTGTTTAATCTCTCTGTCTATCCATCAGATTCGGGATGATACGTTGTGCTAAAGTTCAGATTCTTTCTGAATCCTTTGAACAATCCTTTCCAAAAATTAGAAGTGAATTTCGGGTCCCTATTAGACACAATTGTCTTAGGAATCCCATGCAAGCGTGCAACTTCTTTTAGGAAAATGTCAACAACATATGTTGCTCTGTGGGTGGTTTTCAGTGGAATAAAGTGGGCAGATTTAGTAAGCTTGTCCACCACCACCATGATTGATTCATGTTGCTTGCTTGTTCTGGGAAATCCTGTGATAAAATCCATTGTTACCACGTTCCATTTCCATTCAGGAATAGGTAAAGGCTGCAACAACCCTGCTGGGTGCCTATGCTCAGCCTTAACCTTTTGGCATTCCATACATCTGGCGATGTATTCAACGACTTCTTTCTTCAAACCCGACCAAAAGTAATGGCTTTTGACTACTGCCACAGTCTTCTGATATCCAGGATGTCCCAGATAAGTCACGTTATGCATCTCCTTTAGAATTGCCAGCTTCAATTCTCGGACATTGGGTACATACACTCTGTTTTTAAACAGAAGTAAGCCATAAGTTCCCAAGGTGTAACTTTCCTTGGTTTTTGGTCTCTCACGTTGTTGTATCTTTGCTACTAGACCTATGTACTGCAAATCAACATTGGCAGCTTCCAAAATTCTGTCTTTAATCTCAGTTATGTACATGCTAATGGATGTAGCATGTAATTTGTGCACTTTTCTGCTGAGTGCATCAGCCACCTTATTTTCTTTCCCTTTTATATGCTTGATATCAAAGTCATATTCGCATAGAAACTCTAGCCATCTAATTTGCCTGGCATTTAAGTTCGGTTGATCAAATAAATATTTCAGACCATTATGGTCTGTTCTCAACTTGAATCTCTTGCCCATGAGGTAATGTCTCCATTTCTTCAGGGCATGGATGATTGCTGCCAGCTCTAAATCGTGAGTGGCATAATTCTTCTCATGCTCCTTCAACTTTCAGGATTCATAACAAACTACAAATTCTTCTTGGCTGAGAACTCCTCCCAGCCCCTCCTTACACGCATCTGTGCACACTACGTAATCCTTATTTGGATCTACAATCTTCAGGATCGGAGCACTAGTTAGCAGCTGCTTCAATCCCTGGAAGCTACTCTCACATTCTTCAGTCCACTGGAACTTATTCTCCTTCCTTTGCAAGGAAGTGATAGAATGAGCTATCTTTGAGAATCCGGCTATGCATCTCCTATAGTAGCCTGCCAGACCCATAAAAGATCTAACTTCTGCCACATTCCTTGGCGCTGGCCATTCTTGAATGGCCTCTACCTTTTCAGGATCCACAATGATCCCTTCTTAAGATATAATGTGTCCCAAGTAATGGATTTTCCTTTGATAAAATGAGCACTTGCTCAATTTTGCATACAGCTGGTGTTCTCTCAACACCTACAACACCATTCTCAGGTGTTGCTCATGTTATTCCTCTTTCTTGGAATACACCAAGATGTCATCCAGGAAGACTATGAAAAACTTTTCCAAATAATCTCTGAACACTCCATTCATTAAGCACATGAAAACAACAGGTGCATTTGTCAGTCCAAATGACACCACTGTGAATTCATAATGACCGTACCTTGTTCTAAAGGTAGTCTTGCTGATGTCCTCATCCTTTATTCTCACTTGGTGATATCCTGATCAGAGATCTATTTTTGAAAATATTTTTCCATCCTTCAACTGATCAAAAAGATCATCAATCCTTGGCAGAGGATACTTGTTCTTGATAGTGACCTTATTCAGCTGCCGAAAATCAATGCACAACCTCAATGTCCCATCTTTCTTCTTCACGAATAGGACTGGAGCTCCCCATGGTGACACACTAGGGTGAATGTAACCTTTCCTTAGTATCTCTTTGAGATGCAATTGCAACTCTTTCAGCTTTGGTGTGCTCATTCTATAAGGAGACTTCGAAACTGGAGCTGCTCCAGGCATCAAATTTATAGAAAAATCGATGTCCCTCTTCGAAGGTAGTCCAGGTACCTCCTAAAATATGTCCTTGAATTCCTTGAGTACTTCGTGGTATTCCAGATTCGATACTACATCTCAGGATGCTTCTTCCTCCCGAGCTACAATTAATTGACAGCCTTTCTGGTAACATTTCTTCAGCTGCATGGCTGAGATTTCCCTCACAGCCACGGCTATGGGAATTCCTTGGATTGTTACCTGATTTCCCTCCTCATTCAGGCATGTAAACCTCTTGTTACAACAATCCAGAAGGGTATGGTGCTGGTCCAACCAGTCCATCCCAATTAAGAAATCGTATGAACCTAAAGGAAGAATGTTCAATTCAACCTTAGTGCTCATTCCTTTCATGTCCACTGAACAAGACTTAACCAATTCAGTGACCTTTCTCTTGGCCCCTGTAGCCAACTACACTAACCAAGACTTCTCATGTTTGCTTCTCGTTAGATGCAAACTTTCCACCACACTAGGATCTACATAACTATGGCTAGCCCCTGAATCAATTAAAATAACAAGTGGTCGGTTATTGATCGTACCTTCCACTTAAATCATATGCGATTGAAATTATTCTTGCTTTTTGTCCAGGGCTGCGTAGATCCTCAGCATTCTTCTGCCCATATCCTACACTGTTTCAGCTTGCTGAATAGTATGTACAGTTATCGCTTTACCATTTTTATGGGGACAATCTCTGTACTTATGGTTTCCTTGATAGCCCCAACATTGAATGGGCATCTATCTTTGTCTTTGTGCTCCCTCTTCAGTCATTCTCGACTCTCTAAAAAATGGCTGTCCCTGAAGATTGTTTCTGAAAAAGGAAGGCTTGTTTCCCTTCTGCCTCTGTTCCTTCTTAAACTTCCTCTGATCATTCCAAACCTTCTAAAGGATGGGCCTTTCCCCTTGCTGTTCATACAAGAATTTCACCTTTATTATTGTTTCTTCCATGGTCTTAAAATCAACATATTGAATCTTGTAACTCATGGAAGGGGGCAGTCCACTCAGATATCTCTTAATCTTGATAGCCTCATATTTGATGAATGGAACATACTTCATTAGTTCTAGGAAACTTCGTTCATACTCATCAATAGTCATGCTGCCTAGCTTGAGTTTAAAGAACTCCTTCATCTTTCTGTCATAGTATCTTTTAGTCAGGTATTTCTTCTCGAAATAGCTCTTAAATTCCTTCCAAGTGACCTCTTTCTCTCGAATGTGCTTCACCTGCACAAACTGATCCCACCACAAGGATGATTTTCCTTTCAGTTGGTACATTGCAATTCTTCCTTCTGCATGGGAAGAATAATTATGTAGTTGGAAGTATTTCTTCATGCCAAGAAACTAGGTCTCGACATCTTCCTCCTTCTTATGTTGTCCATCGAATGTCAGAGGCTTAATCTTGTTCATCTCCCCTTTCAATTCCTCCTTTCCAGATTTCCTATGTTTTCTGGTAGGGGACATGATTGAACTACTGTGTGTCTTCCTGTCAGAATGTCTTTGGGAGGGACTAAGATGTCGACTACCACTCCTCAACCTACTTCTTCTCCCATGGGTTCTGAGACTCTCTGTCATACTTGAGCCTCTTCCCTTCTCGAGTTTCTTCTCTATTCTTTCCAGGCTCTTCAAAAATTTTAAGTTTAATTCACCCTGCCAATCCCTGACTTTCATGAGCTTTCGACTATCAGCTCGGTGAGTCTTGGCCTCTCTTTGCAATCCTTCAATGATTTTCATTATGTGTCCTTCCTTATCCGTCTCTTTTCCATGCCAATTGGTGTTCAATCCTTCAATTCCTAGGTTGACTTCCTTTCCTTCCTGTTCGTCTTTTGTTTCAGGGGTAATCTTCCCTTTTTCCCACTCCATACTCGGCATTGGTTAACTGAAGTCCTGAACCTCATTGAAATCTACATATGCACTGTGAAATTAAATTTGAAGTTTGTCAGGCCATTACTCCTTCCATAAAAATACATAATGAAAGACATTTTGATTCAAATAAGTTTTCTAAGCTCTCATTCGGTTTTGCAATTTTCGCGTTTTCGAAACTTTCACTTTTGGCACTTCGGGATTTCAAAACTTCAGGTTTTGGGGTTTCGGCCCACGACGCTTTCCTTTCCAACCCCCCTGTCTTCCAGAATTCCAATTTACGTTACCCTCCAGGCCCACATACTACAGTGGTCACCCACAACTACGGTGACACATGGCACGTTAATGAGGGTCCACGTAGCTTTTTAACGACATCATCTGTTCCACCACTCTCACTTTTCTCCATTCCCATGTGACCATGGGTCATTATCATGGTTCAAATAAATGCAGTGCCTCTTTGTTTTTCATGCCTCGGTGCTACAGTAATGTCAAACCATTCGGATTTACAACCGTCGAACCCCGACAGGGCTAGTGACCGACCAATAGGGACAAATCCCTACAGGGTTAGAAAATGGCCAATAGGAACAAATCCAAACAACACTGAAGAACAACCAATGAGAACAAGCGTCGTCACATGGTTAAGTGGAGTACAAGTGGTAGAGAGGGAAACATGACATGGTAGTCAATCATAACAGGAGGGGCCCCACTGTACACACCATACTATTCCAGACCCCCCCCCTTTAAAGGAAAAATTGCAAGGGGGTTCTGGAATCTAACTGAGCACCATTGATCAACGTGAAATAATCTCGACCGTTCAAGAGTTGCGTATCCAATTCCAGACCCCCCCCATTAAAGGTAGAACAACAAGGGGGCTCTGGAATGGAACCTTAGCCGTAGATCTGGGCGGGTGGACTCTAGCCGTCTGGATCTGCTCATTACTTACCTTAATGCACATTCACACCCCAGCTTAAAGATGACATCTCTTCCTCACATCTAACGGTCATCACAGACCCTGAGATCCTCCGAAAGAATATCGTTCGTTCATTGGGTTTATCATCACGAAAGTTTGAACTCTCGATCACGGGACTCCCAAAATATCTATCCCTGGTTTCCCGATACAGTTAATCTCTCGACACATAACCTCCGTCCATCGGATGGTTCAGATATATCCCAGGGTTTTCACCATGAAAAATCCCAAGCCCTCGTCATTAGGATTCCCGATTCTGCGATTCCCAATNTTAGGCCCAACTACTACTCTGTCAGCTGGATTATCCCAACTCACTGGAGTGTTGCACTTTCTTCCATAAAGTGCTTCGAACGGGCTCATCTTAAATGATGCATGATACCCATTATTGTAGGCGAATTCTACCAAATGTAGGTAGTCTTCCAAACTTGATGGTTTATCCATCACATACATTCTCAGCATGTCTTCTATTACTCTGTTTAATCTCTCTGTCTATCCATCAGATTCGGGATGATACGTTGTGCTAAAGTTCAGATTCTTTCTGAATCCTTTGAACAATCCTTTCCAAAAATTAGAAGTGAATTTCGGGTCCCTATTAGACACAATTGTCTTAGGAATCCCATGCAAGCGTGCAACTTCTTTTAGGAAAATGTCAACAACATATGTTGCTCTGTGGGTGGTTTTCAGTGGAATAAAGTGGGCAGATTTAGTAAGCTTGTCCACCACCACCATGATTGATTCATGTTGCTTGCTTGTTCTGGGAAATCCTGTGATAAAATCCATTGTTACCACGTTCCATTTCCATTCAGGAATAGGTAAAGGCTGCAACAACCCTGCTGGGTGCCTATGCTCAGCCTTAACCTTTTGGCATTCCATACATCTGGCGATGTATTCAACGACTTCTTTCTTCAAACCCGACCAAAAGTAATGGCTTTTGACTACTGCCACAGTCTTCTGATATCCAGGATGTCCCAGATAAGTCACGTTATGCATCTCCTTTAGAATTGCCAGCTTCAATTCTCGGACATTGGGTACATACACTCTGTTTTTAAACAGAAGTAAGCCATAAGTTCCCAAGGTGTAACTTTCCTTGGTTTTTGGTCTCTCACGTTGTTGTATCTTTGCTACTAGACCTATGTACTGCAAATCAACATTGGCAGCTTCCAAAATTCTGTCTTTAATCTCAGTTATGTACATGCTAATGGATGTAGCATGTAATTTGTGCACTTTTCTGCTGAGTGCATCAGCCACCTTATTTTCTTTCCCTTTTATATGCTTGATATCAAAGTCATATTCGCATAGAAACTCTAGCCATCTAATTTGCCTGGCATTTAAGTTCGGTTGATCAAATAAATATTTCAGACCATTATGGTCTGTTCTCAACTTGAATCTCTTGCCCATGAGGTAATGTCTCCATTTCTTCAGGGCATGGATGATTGCTGCCAGCTCTAAATCGTGAGTGGCATAATTCTTCTCATGCTCCTTCAACTTTCAGGATTCATAACAAACTACAAATTCTTCTTGGCTGAGAACTCCTCCCAGCCCCTCCTTACACGCATCTGTGCACACTACGTAATCCTATTTGGATCTACAATCTTCAGGATCAGAGCACTAGTTAGCAGCCACTTCAATCCCTGGAAGCTACTCTCACATTCTTCAGTCCACTGGAACTTCTTCTCCTTCCTTTGAAAGGAAGTGATAGAATGAGCTATCTTTGAGAATCCGGCTATGAATCTCCTATAGTAGCCTGCCAGACCCATAAAATATCTAACTTATGCCACATTCCTTGGCGCTGGCCATTCTTGAATGGCCTCTACCTTTTCAGGATCCACAACGATCCCTTCTTCAGATATAATGTGTCCCAAGTAATGGATTTGCCTTTGATAAAATGAGCACTTGCTCAGTTTTGCGTACAGCTGGTGTTCTCTCAACACCTACAACACCATTCTCAGGTGTTGCTCATGTTATTACTCTTTCTTGGAATACACCAAGATGTCATCCAGGAAGACTATGAAAAACTTGTCCAAATAATCTCTGAACACTCCATTCATTAAGCACATGAAAACAACAGGTGCATTTGTCAGTCCAAACGACACCACTGTGAATTCATAATGACCGTACCTTGTTCTAAAGGCAGTCTTGCTAATGTCCTCATCCTTTATTCTCACTTGGTGATATCCTGATCAGAGATCTATTTTTGAAAATATTTTTCCATCCTTCAACTGATCAAAAAGATCATCAATACTTGGCAGAGGATACTTGTTCTTGATAGTGACCTTATTCAGCTGCCGAAAATCAATGCACAGCCTCAATGTCCCATCTTTCTTCTTCACGAATAGGACTGGAGCTCCCCATGGTGACACACTGGGGTGAATGTAACCTTTCCTTAGTATCTCTTCGAGCTGAAATTGCAACTCTTTCAGCTTTGGTGTGCTCATTCTATAAGGAGACTTCGAAACTGGAGCTGCTCCAGGCATAAAACTATAGAAAAATCGATGTCCCTCTTCAAAGGTAGTCCAGGTACCTCCTGAAATATGTCCTTGAATTCCTTGAGTACTTCGTGGTATTCCAGATTCGATACTACATCTCAAGATGCTTCTTCCTCCCGAGCTACAATTAATTGACAGCCTTTCCGGTAACATTTCTTCAGCTGTATGGCTGAGATTTCCCTCACAGCCACGACTATGGGAATTCCTTGGATTGTTACCTGATTTCCCTCCTCATTCAAGCATGTAAACCTCTTGTTACGACAATCCAGAAGGGTATGGTGCTGGTCCAACCAGTCCATCCCAATTAAGCAATCGTATGAACCTAAAGGCAGAATGTTCAATTCAACCTTAGTGCTCATTCCTTTCATGTCCACTGAACAAGACTTAACCAATTCAATGACCTTTCTCTTGGCCCCTGTGGCCAACTGCACTAACCAAGACTTCTCATGTTTGCTTCTCGTTAGATGCAAACTTTCCACCACACTAGGATCTACATAACTATGGCTAGTCCCTGAATCAATTAAAATAACAAGTGGTCGGTTATTGATCGTACCTTCCACTTCAATCATATGCGATTGAAATTATTCTTGCTTGTTGTCCAGGGATGCGTAGATCCTCGGCATTCTGCTGCCCATATCCTCCATTGTTTCAGCTTGTTGAATAGTATGTACAGTTCTCGCTTTACCATTTTTATGGGGACAATCTCTGTACTTATGGTTTCCTTGATAGCCCCAACACTGAATGGGCATCTATCTTTGTCTTTGTGCTCCCTCTTCAGTCATTCTCGACTCTCTAAAAAATGGCTGTCCCTGAAGATTGTTTTTGAAAAAGGAAGGCTTGTTTCCCTTCTGCCTCTGTTCCTTCTTAAACTTCCTCTGATCATTCCAAACCTTCTGAAGGATGGGCCTTTCTCCTTGCTGTTCATACAAGAATTTCGCCTTTATTATTGTTTCTTCCATGGTCTTAAAATCAACATATTGAATCTTGTCACTCATGGAAGGGGGCAGTCCACTCAGATATCTCTTAATCTTGACAGCCTCATCTTTGATGAATGGAACATACGTCATTAGTTCTAGGAAACTTCGTTCATACTCATCAATAGTCATGCTGCCTAGCTTGAGTTTGAAGAACTCCTTCATCTTTCTGTCATAGTATCTTTTAGTCAGGTATTTCTTCTTGAAATAGCTCTTAAATTCCTTCCAAGTGACCTCTTTCTCTCGAATGTGCTTCACCTGCACAAACTGATCCCACCACAAGGATGCTTTTCCTTTTAGTTGGTACATTGCAATTCTTCCTTCTGCATGGGAAGAATAATTATGAAGTTGGAAGTATTTCTTCATGCCCAGAAACCAGGTCTCGACATCTTCCTCCTTCTTATGTTCTCCATCGAATGTCAGAGGCTTAATCTTGTTCATCTCCCCTTTCAATTCCTCCTTTCCAGATTTCCTATGTTTTCTGGTAGGGGACAGGATTGAACTACTGTGTGTCTTCCTGTCAGAATGTCTTTGGGAGGGACTAAGATGTCGACTACCACTCCTCAACCTACTTCTTCTCCCATGGGTTCTGCGACTCTCTGTCATACTTGAGTCTCTTCCCTTCTCAAGTTTCTTCTCTATTCTTTCCAGGCTCTTCAAAAATTTTAAGTTTAATTCACCCTGCCGATCCCTGACTTTCATGATCTTTCGACTATCAGCTCGGTGAGCCTTGGCCTCTCTTTGCAATCCTTCAATGATTTTCATTATGTGTCCTTCCTTATCCTTCTCTTTTCCATGCCAATTGGTGTTCAATCCTTCAATTCCTAGGTTGAATTCCTTTCCTTCCTGTTCGTCTTCTGTTTCAGGGGTAATCTGCCCTTTTTCCCACTCCATACTCGACATTGGTTAACTGAAGTCCTGAACTTCGTTGAAATCTACATATGCACTGTGAAATTAAATTTGAAGTTTTTCAGGCCATTACTCCTTCCATAACAATACATAATGAAAGACATTTTGATTCAAATAAGTTTTCTGAGCTCTCATTCGGTTCTGCAATTTTCGCGCTTTCGAAACTTTCATTTTTGGCACTTCGGGATTTCAAAACTTCAGGTTTTGGGGTTTCCGCCCACGACGCTTTACTTTCCAACCCCCCTGTCTTCCAGAATTCCAATTTACGTTACCCTCCAATCCCACATAGTACAGTGGTCACCCACAACTACGGTGACACATGGCACGTTAATGAGGGTCCACGTAGCTTTTTAACGACATCATCGGTTCCACCACTCTCACTTTTATCCATTCCCATGTGACCATGGGTCATGATCATGGTTCAAATAAATGCAGTGCCTCTTTGTTTTTCATGCCTCGGCGCTACAGTAATGTCAAACCGTTCGTCTTTACAACCGTCGAACCCCGACAGGGCTAGTGACCGGCCAATAGGGACAAATCCCTACAAGGTTAGAAAATGGCCAATAGGAACAAATCCAAACAAAACTGAAGAACAACCAATGAGAACAAGCGTCGTCACATGGTTAAGTGGAGTACAAGTGGTAGAGAGGGAAACATGACATGGTAGTCAATCATAACAGGAGGGGGCCCCACTGTACACACCATACTATTCCGGACCCCCCCCCTTTAAAGGAAAAATTGCAAGGGGGTTCTGGAAT
>JZKD02S2183806.1:19321-29725 GCA_000966675.3 Picea glauca
TACCCTTGTGACAAAAATCAAAAGAAAAACTTGCAAAATTTACAAAAAAAACTTTCAATTTTCAAAAATCAATCAAATGCAAGATTCAAAATTATAAATCAATCATTCACTAGTATCATAAGTTCATCCCAGGAAATGGAGGCAAAACTAGGTGGAAAAAATAAAAATTGGCTATCTCCAACAATTCCTACGGGAATCATTGCAGGTGGTAGTGGAGCATAGTGCGACGATCTAGGGTCGTTGCATGTTGCCAATAGGTACAATGCAACATCATTTCACTGGTATGCACCAATATAGTGCGAAGTCAAAAGATCGTCATGGTATGTATATATAGTATAGTGTGACAATCTATGAAACTAAAGGAAAATGGAAAAAAAGACAAAAATCTTCACTGAACCTTCAGACCCTGGGAGTTTTGATGGATCATCCACAGACTCAGAGAATGAATTTGACCAAAAGAAGGCAGGATAAAATAAAATAAGAGGCAAAAAACCAAAATAAATTCTTATCCCCAGTATGGTCACTAATTTTTTTATCAGATTAATCGATATGTGCGGACACAAACAGATCTCCCTAACTTCCACATGAAACTAGAACAAAATAGAACAAAATACACACTTCGCCTTAAACTTCATCATCATATAAACTAGTTTAATGAGGTACAAGTGACATACCTTTTAAACGATGCTTGTTCCTCATTAGTGTTGTCCTTGTAGCTCCTTCCTTGAGTTTGCAGAATAATAAGTCTGTCTAAGAATCACAAACCAACAAAGAGGGAAAACAAAGATATATGTATTCTAATGAAGTCTATGTATATGATCAAGGAACTATACAATATAAGACAAGATGCTTATGTAGGGAAGAAATGTATTACTGTATTAAGTGAATAGAAAGTGAACAATACAACCTATGCCTTGATGATGCAAGGTAACCTTTCAATGGATATTTTCTTCAACACACACAACTTTTCTCCAAATACCTTGGATGAAGAAGATCCACAATCTGACTTGAATAACTAAAGCAAAGCTCTCAATCATAATATGAAGTAGAACTCTCCATACAAATGTTAGCATATTCAACCTTAGCCTTTTCCATGAGATATCCCTCTTTATATAGTGTGAAAGAGAGATGGATGAGGATATTAGGATGATCCCACCAAATCAGAGAAGCAAGTAAGATCCAAATTGATCAGAGGCCACCTCATCTTCTAGAAGATTCCCTTCTAGAACGTTTGTGAAATTTGACATTTCCTATGCTTTAAGCAACATCGCACCCTATGAAAAAGCAACATGCAATGACGTCGCAGTCCAGGTTTAGGGCAAAGTGCAACGATCAGGCATCGTCACACCCCATGCATATGGTAGGGTGTGACAACCTTCCTTGGCATGCTTTTTGAAGGAGGAAAGCAAATCAATTTTCCCATGGAGCAAGTCTTCTTTTAATATTTGAAGGGAACATTAACACATGTTTTCAGGTGATCACTGAGGTGATGAAAATAATGTGTAATAGTTACCCCTAGTTGAGTGGTGTTACAACAAATCTTACCATCCTTCCACTCACATGATACCTTTTGAAGTAGTCTACAAAAAAAATCCACCATCAATTCTCTCATACATGCTAGGTGTCTCCAAGTTTTAGGAGGTTAAATTTTTTTTTATAGTCCGAGCAACCATTCTCCACACCCTCAAAGAAAATTTGGTCCTAGATTAGAATCGCATGAAGCAACAAGCAGATCAGGGTCAATCTAAATGTCAATTTTCTAAAGGGGACTAGGTGTTTTTTAGTATGCAATCTTATGAGTAGACTCCAATCAAAGTTGAACACTGCCATAAATGCTCCACATAAAAACAGATTAAAAATGATAGGTAGCATGGAAATCGGGGCAAAGAGAGGAATCTAATGGGATAGGTCCTAAATAAGGGTGTAGGTGGGACCATTATACTCATGTTTTTTTAACTCCTGCAGAGTTATACTCCGACCTAAAGAATACTACAATGACAAATTTTCCAAATTGTTAACAAGAAAATTTTTGTAGGAATTTCACAACCAGAATGCAGTAGGCAGGGTTGTGAGACAACATATCTCTTCTATTACTCTTTTTTTCTATTCCTTTACCAAGGGTTAGGGTTTTTAGGTTTCCTATAAACAAGGGTTTTCACTGTGCTATATCTATTTGATATACGTGCAGGTTTGAATAGTAGTACTCAACCCAATATCTCAGAGCACCATCTAAGGAGGCTTGACTGCACCCTTAGCCATACTACCCTATTACCCAGGCACTAGAGAGTATGTTCTTGGTGTTGAAATTATTACTCCAACACCTAAGTACTTTTTTATCTAGTGATTTCCTTATTGCAATCAAATTAGCAGCTCACAAAACAAAAGTACACTACTGAAATATTAACTCAATATCATGCAACAAAAGAATAAACTAGGAAATCACATAAAGCACACATGAACACCATTGTTTGTGGGTAGATACCCCTGGGAAAACCCAAGAGGGAAAACCAGTGTTGAGAATGATTTTTTAATGCTAAAATCAAGGCTTTTGTAACAAGGATAATGGCGCATTGAGAGAAATACAACTGCAGACTAACCTGGAAAGGTTTGACATGATGTATGACCAGTTTTGGCATGATTTCCATGGTATCCATGACTTTCCCTTTTGTGACTCACGGATATCCGCGATTGTCTCCACTGTGATCCGTGGATGTGTACGAAAAACCTGTATGGAAATCTATGTACAATCCAACACACTCATATGGCTTCCTTCAACCAAAACCCGACTGCGTATCCCTCTGTTCTTTCTTCTCCTCGACCTGTATGATATCTAGATGAATGTCCTTATTCACCTATCCAATATCTTGAACCACAATCCTTCGTGATCCAATACTTTATGTGCCGAATCTCTCAACACAACTCCTGTCAAGTTTCTTTCTCCTTCACCCTAGCCTTGCTTTTATAATCATGAGTTACATTATATTTCTAATCTCACTTGAGATTTACATTGTATGCAAATACTACATGCTAAGATTAAATATTAAACACTTTTAGTACTTTCCTCAAATAACTCAATTAACTAATTACATAATTAATTAATAAAAGTAATTTACTTTAATAATTCCTTTAACAAAGTAAATTCAAGAGTAGAAGGCTTTGGACGATTTCCACATATCTAGACACATAATTTTTTTTGGAAATACCTATCCGATGCTACCACTAACATCAACACTCCCTCTTAGCAAGGAAGGTATTTCCTGAAGGTCCACCTGGAATTGGTTTTGCCTCTGACTATGGCACATTGTCACACACATCATCCTACATACTGGCATTCCTCCAATAGTGATGGTCAACTGCTACCTGAATATTGGAAGTCTCACAATCGATGACGCTACATATCAATGCCACAAAGTTCGAAAACTTCATCGAAGGTATGCTCTCCATCAATGTGATCCTAGAATCTTCCTACTCCAGAGCATCCATCAATGTCATCTTGTACCAACTCAGTCTGTTGATAAAATTTGAAGGGGTTAACTCCCTCTTCCCCTCTGAAGGTTTAATCCTCACACTAGAAGTCCATGGCCTCTAATCATCCTTCGACTATTCACCCTTCAAAGCCTCCTACCCCTCATTCTCTGTCATGAACATCTATCCATGATCCAAGATCCCCTTGGATCTACTTATAGGCTGGCCCTGCAACCTATATAACCTACCCTCTATGATACCAATGCTCACTTTTGCGTTAGGTCTATCTCCCTTTGAACATATGAGTACTTTCCCTCTTTGAAAAGTGACTGCAAAACCAATTTCCTCTAAAACTGAAAATGAGAGCAATTTCTTCAGTTCTGGTGCATACAACACATATTCCACCTCTAGAAAATCTCATGACTCGAGATGGAACCTGACTATCCCAAGTACTTCTACACCACACTTGGCATGATTTCTAAGCTCCACATGTAAACCTGAGTCAGTATCTAACCAACTGGTGAAAAACTCATGTGTCCCCGTAATGTGACAATAAGCACCATTGTCCAAGTACCACACACTTTTTAAGTAGGTGCTGATAGAGAGGCATGTGAACATTGAGAATTCCTTCTCAAACTTTGCTGCAAACCCATTTAGTTACATCTCTTCTGATGCTTCTGTTTGCATATTCTCTTGCCTATTATCCTCTAGACACCGTGATGCATAATTCCCAAACCTGTGGCACGTGAAGCACTTGATTTTACTCAATTCCTTCTTTCCTGGTTATGAGGTTGACTCCTCATTGTTACCTTGATTGATGGAACCCTTTCCTTTTCCCTTCCTTGTCTTATTGATAAGGTCCAATTTCTCCTCCTCTTCATCTTCCTGCTTACTACTCTTAGACTCCTCTCGAGTCTCTTCTTGGATACAATCATCCCAAAGTCTCTACCAATCTGGGATATTTTCCCGAGCAAAAACACCTTTGAAAAATGGTTCCCATGACTTGGGAGTACCACTCAGTGCCACATTCATGATATTTGCATCCGTATTATTCTCACCTATGGCTGCAAGATGATCATGTACCTATGTGATCCTCATGAGATAGCTCATAATATTATCTGATCTAGACATATGAACCGATCTGATTTTATTCCTTAAGACCATATTCCTATTCATGTTCTTGCTCTGGAATAAAATTATCAAGGAATCAAACATATCTTTGGCCATCATCTTCTCGGTTAGGTGAGGAATCAGATGATATTTCAACAACTCTAAGAGTACCCTCTCTACTTTGATATCCTTCTTCTTGTGAGCTTCCAAAGCTACCTGATTTTTTGGCGAAGAAACTACTTGATCCACTAATTTCCAAAGGTCATACTTGTTCAAATCCAAACTAACTCTTTATTTCCAAGATAGGAAGTTGGATGCTCCATCCAATCTATCTTCAACTATCAACAATATTGTTGCCATCCTTAAGATATGATGAATTTCCCTAGAAATAACCTGTTGCTGGAAAACTGCCCCTGTACTGATCTGGCTTCCCTTCAGATCATGTGCTCTGATACCATGTTGAAATTATTACTCAAACACCTCGATACTTTTTTATCTAGTGATTTCCTTACTACAATCAGATTAGCAACTAACAAAACAAAAATAAACTACTGAAATATTCAACTCAATATCATGCAATGAAAGCATAAACTAGGAAACCAAATCAAGCACACATGAACACCAGTATTTTTGGGTAGATACCCTGGAAAAACCCTTGAGGGAAAACTAGTGCCGAGAATGATTTTATTATGCTAAATCTAGGTCTCCCATAATAGCGATAATGGCCAATTGAGAGAAATAAAACTATAGACTAACCTGGAAATGTTTGACCTCCAGTACAACCAGTTTTGGCATGCTTTTCGAGGTATTCACAAATTTATCTTTTGTGACCCATGAATATCCGTGGCTGTCTCCACTATGAATTGAGAATGATTAAAAATAACTTGTATGGAAACCTCCGTACAATCCAACACACTCTTGTGTCTTCCTTCTACCAAAACCCACCTGCGGATGCCTTTGTTCTCTCTTCTCCTTGACTTGTATGATCTCTAGATGAAATTTATTCTTCACCTATCCAAGTTATTGAAACAAAGTCCTTCATGATCCAATAATCTGTGTGTCAACTCTCTCAACACAACTCATGTCAAGTGTCTTTCTCCTTCACCGTAGCCTTGCTTTTATTATTGTGAGCTACAATTTTTTTCTAATCTCACTTGAGATTTAGATTTCATCCAAAGACTGCATACTAAGATTACATGTTAAGTACTTTTAGTACTTTCCTCAAATCAATCAATTAACTAATTACATAGTTAATTAATAGAATCAATTTTCTTTAATAATTCCTTTAACCAAAGTAAATTCAAGAGTAGAAGGATTTTGACTGTTTCCACACATCTAGACACATAGACCTTTGTGGAAATACCTGTCTGATGTTGCCACTAACATCAACACCCGAGTGTTGATCTCGATGTCACTATAATAGTCAGGTGGAAGATCGACTAATATAGGGATGGGTTAAGGAGACCTAGGGGACTCCCTATATACCTGATGGTACGTGGGAGTGATGGCCGTGTACAGATTCTGTCTAATGCAGTACTACTTGAAGGGGTACCAACAGGGGTTACAAAGATTTCCAACAAGGTGAAACTTTTGTTTCAAGTAACCCCTTGAAACATTTTTATTTCCTGCATGTAGTCTTTCCCAGTCATAGTTTTATCCGCTGAACGATAAATCTCTATTCTTTAAAGAAACCGACAATACACGTCTCTACCCTGAAAAAAAATTACCCATAGTTTTTGTAGAGGAAAGAACTCTGATACCACTTATAAATTACCAGATGTATTATAATATGAAAAAACATAAATATTGCAGCAAATACCAACAAAAAAACAAAATATAGAGAATCACAACACCAAAAATGATAACTTTATTGATTGAAATCCAAGTTCACTTGCCTCCTCGAGGGGGAAACCTCCAACATAGCAGTGATATATTACAATAGTTCTCAAGACAAGAATTTCTCATGCCTTCTACTCCTATTTATACTAATTCTTCCTTCTAAAGAACATTGTAGAGGAATATATTTCTAGAAGCATAAGCTTCTATTAATTCTTCTTAAATTAGACTTGTTCACATTATTAAATAGGACTTATTAACTAATGCCAACTTTTATTACATGAAAAATATATTATTCTATGTACGTGATGGGTTAGGGAGGTCAGATAGCTAACATTATCCTTCATATCAATTTGGATGTGAATATCAATAACCCAATATGAAATTAATGGAAGGAGTCTTGTAATTCCTTGATTCCTCGATTGGTGTTTTGCAAATAGTTTCCTTCTTTACCCTTTTTAAATTTTTGGGATTGTAGTCTAGTATTTTTGTACACATCGATGATGGGAGAAAAATAAACCAGGTAAATCCAATATACTTTGGTGAAAATTTGAAACTTGTGAACCCTCTTCTTTGTCATTATCATCATGCTCTTCAAAACAATAATCATAAGTGAAAACATAACATTAATGTGTTAAACAATCATTTATCAACTACAATGTGGCAACAAGGAAAAAATGTAAATAGGTTAGGGTTTACTAGAAATGAAGCATAAAGTATTTTAGGCTGAAACGATCAATTTTATTATGGAAACATAGCTCCAATATGTAGGGGCACTAGATATCCAAGGTTATGTAGCATGAGACTTGTAATCATGAATCATTAATTTATAAATAATGAAATTAACGCTTGCTGAAACCCACACTCTTTAAGTTATAACCAAAACTCAATTGTGTCATTCTCTCTTGTATCACACTCGCTTTCTCTTATGTCACGTTTAGGGTGTCAGGTACTAGCGATCATGCACCCCAAAGTGTGATTTTACAATGATTTGAATTTTATGTAGCTCTCTTGAGGACAAGGACAAAAACAAATGACCTCCTTATTCAATTTCAGGCAGGTCCTGCAATTTATTTTTAACTTTGGAATTTAAAAGGGTTTTGCAACTCTACCCCTAATTCAATGAAAAACTTAAGACCAAAAATACACTTGAACTATCTTGTGATGGATCAATTGAAGCATATTTTACATGATTCATAAATTATTATGACCTTTGAATTTTGACAATGATCAATTAAGATTTGAGGAGTAAATAACTCTTAGTATTCTTTGTTACATGCTTTGAGTGATCAATATTTGTATGCTTTGTTACTTTGTATGTGTGGTGTTTAAATGACAAATTGAAATTGTGTTTTAAGTGTGACAACTAGACACAAAACATAATGTTGGATATATTGTCATTGATGTCAATAGTCGATGTGATGATATGTTGTTAACGATGAATTACCTCAGGTGAGATTGTCATTGATGTCAACAAGTATATCAGTTAGCAGAAGATGTCAAACAATGTGTAGAGATTGATAGCACAAGCTCAGAAGGAGGAGAAAATAGGAGAAACAAATAGTTTGAAGACCAGAGCTCAGAAAGAGGAGCACATTGCATAGTATATCAGGTAGCAGAAGAAATTCGTGATTATTTTTGATCACGATAGGATCAACAATGTTCCTATGATAAAATCTCAAGAGGGTTAGCAAACGAAAAGATCAAAACTCAGAAGGAAAGGCGTAGCTCAACAACCGTCCGATCAAAGAGAAGCCTCAACAACCGTCCGATCAAGAGGTTGATCGTGTTGATCGTCTAATACAACATGCATTGGTCATATGAGTGACCGTAGGCTTGAGGACTGTTGAAAGACAATGATCATCAGATCTGCAAGCCATCAATGGCAAGAATGAATTGCGGGGAGTGAAAGCAGAATTAAACCACTTGTTAGTTACAATCGCACAATACATCTAGATCGTTAGATCACATAGCTTCAATGATCTATGACTACGGTTGATCCAAATAATGACCTATTTAAGTCAGATTAAATCATGACCGTCAGATGCGCAATCACAAAATCTACGACAGGGATAGATTGCGAAGGATGAAAGGAAAATTAAATCACTTGCAAGTTGTAGCTTTGCAATCATCGTCAACCATTGATCTGCATCGAGAATCTCCACAACCGTCATATTGTCTCAATGTGGAAGGATATGATAAGTGGGGCCAAAAGGTACCATCGTTCATCGGATTAAATCCGATACCTGTCAGTTGTCGGATCAGTTTAAAGTGGAAGGACAGGATGAAGCTACAAGAGCTACATTGCAGGACAGATCGAGCCATTGATCCTAGATCTTGATCGAACGAACATCCTTCACTACGGGTCTAAATACGTGAGGAACTTACGTTCCGTTAATTTGAGACTTGAAATACCCGGAGCCTGGAAATCCAAAGTGAATAAGGATCGTTGTATTTGTAGGACACACGAGGATTGTTGGATTAGGACTATCGGTTAGTAGACCTCATCTGCAAGGATGTGTGGGAGATCCATGCCAAAAAACCTCGTCAATAAGGATGTGTGGAAGACCACTTCAACATGTACACATGGAATAATTATAATATGAAAAGTATCAAGAGGAAATTGGCTCGTGCCATGTCAACAAGTGACGTAAGCGAGTTACGTCACTCTGGGAGAATTGCAACTCTCTCACCTGAACAGATTTTCTCACAGACCTGACAACCTGCTTCTTCAACCATGGGCCTAACAACCCACCTCTTCAAACCACAACAACAAATCCTGTAAGAAAAGGGGACAACTCAACAAATTACATAGGTTCACAATGGAGAAAAGGGCCTTGGTTGGGTGTTGGTTCAGTGTGTGTGTGAACTACACAATGCATGAAAAGAATCCTGAGGATGAACTCGGGGAAAATGGCCAGACGAAACACAGGCAACCCGTAGGGTACAGATTCATCAATATATCAGTTTGGGCTTATTGCAGAGGTTTGGGATGGTCAAGGGTTCATCAATGACATTCACTGTTTTACTGCCTCTTGCTAGCTACGTGCGTGAGTGGAAGGAATGGAAAGAGGATACTTGAAACAATCAAAATCCCCACATATATTTGCATGTGATTGAGATGACACATGGTGCTCATGAAGTGCATTCCTCTCCATTTGGAAGTTGTTCTCCCTCCCCAAACGAACTTAGGATAAATTCATATCCTCCTCACAACATTTAGAATAATAATATATATTATTATCTGGGATTTAATCTCTTAATATTATCCCCTTTTTCAAACCTCTCAGCCCCCTCCCTTACCCAGGCTAGTGGATCCTAGTCCCTCATATGTTTTCATCATGGTTGGTCTACATGCAGTGATTCTTTTATATTAATGATTTGAATATTTACATATAAAAAACATGCTCTTGGCCTTAGCATCCTAGGTTCTCTGGCCCAAATATCACATAAGACACATATCTTATCATTACTTGGCTCACCAATCTATGAAACATGTTTACAAATCATGGTTAAAACTTAGGGGCTTGTCCTTGGGTTATTACACTCCATTAGACCCAAAAGAAGGAAGGAGGTACACATAACTACCAAAGGGAGATGAAATTGACAACTTGTATAACATGACTACGAGGATGGAAAACTATGTTAACTCCACTACAGAAGGTGTGTTAAGTTGGAGAAGCATCAATTCATGTACATTTGAATCAGAAGCATGTTTGGAAAATTGGCAGCAGAGGATGCATGAAGTCTTAACATGATGATGCGCATGCATGACCAAATTAGTACGTTGGATTGTAATAGAACTATGCAACCCACCTAAGTATGATGGGTTGATAGATATTACATATTTTGTACGAAAATTCATTGCACAAGTATCAGAACAATAGAGGCTACTAGCACTCGACATTGTACTAAAGGCCACCCTAGCTAAATGGTGGGTGATAGACAAAGAAAACATAGAATAATGGAAACATTGTATGAAACTAATAGAAG
>JZKD02S2183817.1:18233-41366 GCA_000966675.3 Picea glauca
GTGAATTAGGGTTTCAGCATGATTTAGGATTTTGGAAAGCTATAAAGGAAGGGTCAGCGACCTAATTCATCATTATGCAGATTATGACTTGTCATTGAGGAGAAGAGGCGCATCTAAGGAGAAATAGTTCAATGTATTCCAAAAGGAAGACACCAATTGGCTGATTTTGATGTTGAAAGACACACCCTAGTCACCAGGAAGATCATCTAGGTCTTCCATCATTCCTCATTGATTCCACAGTGCTCCCATATTCCGAGTATTATCTTTTAGTTGCTTATTTGTATTCCAGCTAAGATCCTTTATCTATTGATCTAGTCGAGTATTGTCATTTTATTCAGCCGCATTCGGCCATCTTGTAATCCATAGAGATATCATAATACAAAGTTTGTAGTCCTTTGTCACGTTTATTATTTGTATTATCATTTATATGTTATAAACCTTTGATCCTACACACACATTAGCAGTGTTTCCTAGACTAGCCAAGTCAGGAACATTAAAGTGGTATCAAAGCTTTAGTCCTGCCAGCCTGTGACTAAAGACAATGAGTGCAGCAGAAGACCCAGAGGGCCCTGAACATGTAGGTGACGAATATGTCACTTATAATAGGCATCAAGAAAGAAGGCATAGGCTTGATTTTACCCCTTTTCCTCCTAGCTCAGAGGAAGAGGAAGAGGCACACAGAGAAGCAGAGAGAAGTGTTGAGTGTGAGGCTGAGTGCGAGGAAGAGAGGATGCTAGGAGATAGATAGGAGTGACCAAGGGCAGTGACAAGGCCCTCGTAGATCCAGAGGTATATTTCATGTAGGTTATCAATGATATGTTAGCTAGTCAATGGACCATGTCTCATTCCTTAGCACAGGTGGTTGATAGATTGGCTAGAGTGGGCACCCCAGATACACAAGTCCCGCATGCAACACAGGGGAACTTGGGAGTAGGTAGTAGACCCCAGTCACCCTCTCACACATACACCTCTGCGAGTAGGATTCCCAGACCCTTGTTTCCCAGTTTCCAGAGGGAACCCCCGTTAGTAGAACCGCCACCAATAGCATAGAGGCCACCCACTCATGCCGATGACATTGCAGAGTATAGGAGGGAGTCTGCAACCTTGGGTCATGACTTCCATCAGGACATGACCTTAGTTGAGTACTGTGGACTCAGACTTAGGAACCGCCTCAGAGAGTCGTAGAGGGGAGGGCCACAACAACAACAGGGGCATAACCTCGATTTCATCCGAAAATTTGGGAAACTTACCATCCCTTCTTTCAACAGATCATCCAAATACACCGCTAGAGCTTGGGTACAGAAGCTAGACACATATTACAAGCTCAACCAGATGACCGAGACAGAGGCCATCAATTTCGCGACCTTACACTTGGAGGGTGAGGCACACGACTAGTGGTATCATGGACTGGTGAGATTGGGTCACAGTCGCATCACCTCCTATAGGGAGTTTACAGATAGGCTCATGGACAAGTTTGACAGGAAGGATCTTGAGATACACTTTAGGGATCTATCCAAGTTGATACAAACTGGCACATCAGAGGCGTTCATTACATAGTTTCAGCGGGTAGCCGTGGTAGTGACAGATATATCAAAGCCCAGGTTGATCACGCTATTCACAGAAGAACTCAGAGAGCCTTTGAGAGGATGGGTGAAGGCATACAGGCCTCCCACTTTGTAGGATGTCATCCTTCGCACTTGAGATCTGGTAGACTTAGTGCCAAAGACTAAAACTTTCTCCAAACCATTTGTGCCCCAGAGGGATTGAGACAGGAAGCCATTCCAAAGAGAATGTAAGGGCAAGGAGAAGCTGGATGATGAGACTAGGCAAGAGCTTATGAGGAATAATCTTTGCTTCAACTGCAGAGATCCTTGGGTCCCAGGCCATAGGTGCATGGGAAAGGGAGAGATTCATTATATTAAGGTAGCAACAAACAGCTTGGACAGTGAGGAGGAGGAGAAGGATAGTGGAATCACTAGTTCAGAGGAGGAGTCAACACCAGCAGAGGAGTAGCCTCCCCATAGACCACTAACACTGGAAGGAGCCCATCCTCTAGTAGTCCCACAACCGCCAGAACAGGCTAACAAGAGGAAACCAATAAAGGGAGGTTTCATAGCGACCCTTTTTGGTGTTCCCAAGTATGATACCCTCCATATTAGAGGGATTATTTAGGGGCAATGGGAAATCACCTTGATAGATGGTGGGGCCACCCACAACTTCATCGACACTTCACTAGTATCGAGACGGGCACTTCAGACAGAGGAGTTTGAGGGGTTTGATGTTGCGGTAGAAGATGGCCACACAGTGGAGTGTATAGACAGAGTTCCAAACTTAGAGATGAAGTTAGGAAACTACACAGTGAGAGACACATTTTATGTGGTTGACCTATCGGACACAGATGTGGTGTTAGGAGTTCAGAGGATGATTACCTTGGGAAAAATCACTACCAACTACCAAACCTTGGAAATGGGATTCAGAGATCAGGATGGGAAGAAGGTTGTTCTAAGAGGTATGTCGACAGGAGCACCGAGGACAGTTTTAGCCAAGAGGATGGAGAGGATATTTAGACATGGGGAGGTAGCATATGCCGTAGAATGATTGATCACTACTCAGAAGGATTTAGAAGGTCGACAACAATACCATACAGATATCAAGAATTTATTGGGACGACATCAACAGGTCTTTGAGGAAATTCCACCAGGGATACCACCTGATAGGGGGTTTGAGCACACCATTGAGTTGGAGGAGGGGGCCAAACCTATGATCACCCCCCCCTATCGTCATCCTAGGAGGTTCAAGGATGAGATAGAGAAGGCAATCAAGGAATTGTTGGCGATGGGACACATCAGACCGAACAACAACCCATTTGCTTCTTCAGTTGTCTTAGTTTTGAAGAAGGATGGCACCATGAGGATGTGCATTGATTACTGAGCCTTGAACAAGAAAACCTTCAAGAACTGGTACCCTATCCCACACATTGACGAGTTGATGGATGAACTGCATGGGGAAATTTTCTTCTCAAAAATTGATCTACGCTCTAGATATCATCAGTTCAACATCCGAGAGCAGGACATAGAGAAGACAACATTTTGATTTCATTTTGGACACTTCGAGTTCCTAGTTATGCCATTTGGGCTAACCAATGCACCTACTACATTCCAATATTGCTTGAACCATATATTTAGGGATCAGTTAAGGAAATCATTCTTGGTTTTCTTTGACGACATCTTGATCTATAGCCGGTCATGGCAAGAGCATATGAGGCACCTGGATGACGTATTGAGCATCATGGAGGCATAGTCATTATATGCCAAAGAGTCCAAGTGCGAGTTCAGTATGACATAGATGCTTTTATTAGGCCACATCATTAGTGCACAGGGGGTACAGGTGCACCAAGAGAAGATCAAGGCCATTCTGGATTGGTCGACGCCCATGAATGTGACACAATTAAGGAGCTTCTTCGGGCTTTGCAGCTATTACAGGCGGTTCGTCCAGGGTTTTTCTCAGCTTGGAGAACTTCTCACAGATCTTACCAAGCATGGGGCCTTCATATGGATCAAGAAATCACAGGAAGCATTTGATCACATGAAGGAAGTCATGGGCACTTGTCCAATGTTGGCACTACCAGACTTCACCTTGCCATTTGTACTAGAGTGTGACGGATCCAACGAAGAGATTGGTGTAGTTTTGATGCAGGGAGGACACCCCATCGTATTCGAGATCCGAAAGACTAATCAACCTGAAAGTTTGTACTCCATTTATGACAAGGAAATGTTGGCAATCATGCATTCCTTGACCAAGTTCAGACAATATTTGGCGGGAAACAAGTTCATGGTCAAGACCGATTACAACAGTTTGAAGTATTTCCTTGACCAGAAGGACCTCAGTGAGCACCAATAGAAATGGGTGACGAAGGTACAAGCATTCAAAATTGACATAGAGTATGTCAAGGGGAAGAATAACATTGTGGATGATGCACTATCGAGGAGACCTATGGCATGTTCTTTGATGGATATTTTAGTAGATTGGAAATCCCACTTGTTAGTGGAATATTCCAAGAACAAGTTCGCTTGCGAGGTGATGGATGGGCATATACAGGGTGACTGGTATAGGGTCATTGACGATGTCCTATTTTACAAGGATAGAGTCTACTTAGTGCCAGATTCAGGGCTTAAGAAGAAGATCCTCACTGCAGTTCATTATTCACCTCTAGCAGGCCATCAGGGGTTTTTGAAAACCTACAAACAGATCAGAGATAGGTTCTCATGGAAGGGCCTCAAACAAGATGTTATGAGACACATCAGTGAGTGTGTGACTTTCCAGTAGAACAAGTCAGATCATGCTCTTCCAATAGGGCTACTTCAGCCACTCCCCATTCCAGAGCAGAAATGGGAGAGTATATCTATGGACTTAATCACAGGTCTACCCAAGGTCCAGGGTAAGGACTGTATCTATGTAGTGGTCGACAGATTGACTAAGTTTTCTCACTTCTATGCCATACTGACATGGTACAGTGTAGTTTAGGTAGCCAAGTTTTTCTTTAGGGAGGTCTTCAAAATTCATGGGTTGTCGAAGAACATCATCAGTGACAGGGATAGTCAGTTCATAGGGACATTTTGGAGAGACTTGTTTCGGTTGGTGGGGACAGAGTTGACTCCTAGCACCAGTTATCACCCTCAGAAAGATGGGCAAGCCGAGATTGTCAACAAGTGGGTTGAAGGGTATTTGAGGAACTATGTAGGAGGACAACATAGAACATGGGTAAAGTGGTTACATTTAGAAGAACATTGCTACAACACCACCTTCCACATGTCCATTGGTATGACACCCTTCTGATCATTGTACGGATATGATGCTCCCACTTTGGTAGACTTGGTCTTCGAGGAGAGCAGAGATCCCAAGGCCAATTATTGGATCATAGAGAGTCGGGAGATTCTCAAGTTATTGAAAGAGAACCTGCAGACGACACAAAACTGACAGAAGATAAGTGCAGACAGGCACAAGATAGAGCATATCTTTGAGGTTGGAGATTTGGTTTTCTTGAGACTCCAACCCTACAGACAGTCATCTCTGAAGAAGAGTGGGGCCAAGAAGCTCAAGCCCAGATTTTATGTTCCTTATAGGATTATGCGCTGAGTAGGTGAGGTTTCTTACGAGCTAGAGCTTCCAGAGGGGAGGAAGATTCATAACATGTTCCAAGTGTCTTGCCTAAAAAAGGTAGTGGGACAATTCATTAGCACATCATAGGAGTTTCCCCGTTGGATGAGGAGGGACAATTGGAGTTAGTTATGGAGGAGATTTTGGAGTTTCAGGAGCGAAAATTGAGGAGAAGGGTCATCAAAGACTCTTTGATCAGATGGAGAGGGCTTCTAGTAGAGGACGCTACTGGGGAGAGCGAGTAGGTGTTGTGATACCCTAGACTGGTATTGCTTGAGGACAAGCAATTTCGGGAAGGGAGGACTGCAATGTCCCTTTCCAAATAGGAGCTCCAGAGAGGAGGCTTAATGGTCTAAACTGCCCTGTTAGACTATAGCCAGGGCCAAAGAGGGGTAAACAGGGTTACTAGAGGTCACTCCAATCATGGGTGTTATATTAGGAAAGTGACATTGAGCTAAAAAGGGTTAAAAGAGATTTTAATTCATTATGAGCTAAAAATAGAAGTCAACAATGAATTAGGGTTTCAACAGTGATTTAGGGTTTTGGAAGTCAACAATGAATTAGGGTTTCAACATGATTTAGGGTTTTGGAAAGCTATAAAGGAAGGGTCAGCGACCTAACTCATCATTATGCAAATTATGACTTGTCATTGAGGAGAAGAGGCACATCTCAGGAGAGATAGTTCTGTGTATTCCAGGAGGAATACACCAGTTGGTTGATTTCGGTGTTGAAAGACACACCCTAGTCACCGGGAAGATCATCCAGGTCTTCAATCATTCTTCATTGATTCCGCAGTGCTCCCATATTTCGGGTATTATCTTTTAGTTGCTTATTTGTATTCCAGCTAAGATCCTTTGTCTGTTGATCTAGTCGAGTATTGTCAGTTTATTCAGCCACATTCGACCATTTTTTAATCCACAGAGATATCACAATACAAAATTTACAGTCCTTTGTCATGTTTATTATTTGTATGATCATTTATATGCTGTAAACCTTTGATCCTACATAAACATTAGCAGTGTTTCCTAGACTAGCCAAGTGAGGAACATTACATTGTGATTACTTCTTGGCATCCCTATACCAATTCATCTTCGATGCACCTGAGCCTTGCACGACCAATAAATCCCAAGCAATAATATGAATAATAGGATACTTCTATCTCCTAGAGTATGGGACATATTTGAGGATATATGTGGCCAACAAATCTCCACATATGCTCCCCATATTTTCCCCCGACAAACTAGTCTTGCAAGAGATCTCATATCAAACCATAATCCATGGAGTTAGAGCATCAATTTATAGGGATAAGAATTCCATCTGGTCTCCTTTACCATTGTGGGTCAGGTCGTACTCCTTTGAAGACATTAAAAAGGCCCAAGATGAGGTCGACACATTTTTATCATTCTTCTTCGGGGAAGAGAGATTCAAAATACACGACCCTCATAACATTGTCAAAGAATATTGCCTCAAGCACAAACATTAATGGAAATACACATCATCCAAATGAGAAGAAGGTGAGATCCACTGCTATGCCCAAACTTATCCTGAATTCATATTCAAGAGAAAAGGAAAACCATTGGGCAGGATCTCATATGAGGAAAATACCCAAGAGGAGGTGTAGAAGAAAGCCAAGGAATAAGAGACAATAACAACGACGAAAACCACAACTATGACTTCAACCTTTGCATCAGAGGCAACATTAGAAGAAGAGAGGAAAATAAAATCCAATGCATAAGTTGAGACTGAGGCAAGCAACAAGAAAAAATAAGTTGAAGAGGATGAACATAGGAAACAGAAAGAGATCAAGGAGGTAGCTACGAATAAGAAATGAGAAAAATAAATAAAAGGTACAGAAGAAGAAGGAGGACATGATTGAACATAAAAGACAAGAAGAGGAATCCAAATCCATAGTAGTAGGAGAATAAGAAACATCAATAGCATTAGCAACAATAGCGATAGTAGCAGCAACAACGACAGAGACAACAACAATGATGGCAGCAGTTGAGAAAAGAGTAATAGATGAGGAAACAACAAAAGAAATTTAAGAGGATCAAAGGAAACATGATGAAGACACATTGAACAATGATACTTCTCCCATGGAAACTGACATTCCAGGACCATCAATAGAATTTCCTCTCACTGGTGGTTACCTCCTAGTTGGTGAACTCAAGTTGGGGATTTACACACCCTATAATCCCTACAAGGTGGAAAATCTAAAGAAATTTTGATTCGACAAAGCCACTAGCAGAATTGTGCAGCAACAAACTAGAAATATCCCAATCACCAGAGGTAGCCCCTTACCAGTTGTCATAGAGACTATGGTGAAAAAGGACATCAGAAATACCCGTTCTCTATCACATCTATCAGCACCGCTTTCACGTTGGAAATAGAAAAAAGTCT
This sequence comes from Picea glauca, assembly GCA_000966675.3. Lineage (NCBI taxonomy): Eukaryota > Viridiplantae > Streptophyta > Pinopsida > Pinales > Pinaceae > Picea > Picea glauca. The sequence continues at coordinate 25,791 of JZKD02S2183817.1, forward strand.
CAAGGATCTAGTCCATGAAAATAAAAAGAAGGATGATTGGATTAGAGAGTTGGAGGAGGAAGTTAGGAGGGAGAGGAAAGATAAGGGAAGCCTCAAAGAATTCAAGATATGCACCGAGAAGGTTAGGGAAGAGATTAACGAGATGGCTATAGACATGTATGCTGATGCAAGAGAATCGTCAGCAAGCACACGTGGTAGGACAACTCAGTGACTGGGGATCATTTCGGAATATGAAAAGCTGGGAGTTACTATGAATCTTTTGGAGTTGATTGGAAAAACGGAAGAAGATCAAGCATTTGGAAGCTGGTGATCATGAGTGATCTGGGAGTTTCACTCCTAGCCTTGAATGTAACCGAACATAGGTAGCAGTTAGGTTTTTGTTTCTAGTAGACTAGTAGTCTAGGGGAACCCTAAGGATCCACTGAGATAAATAGAGGTTTTGTACGGCCAAATGAGGCTGCAACGAGTTAGTAGGAAATTTCTGAGTTTTAGTTGTTGTTTTGATCATAGTTGTAGCCATTTACTTTTGAATGAATATAACAGAGGAAAATTGATCCAAATGCATAGTGTTGTTACTGTTTGCAATTCCCTATTATTGTTATTTTCATGAATGAATGAGTTTTTCATTTTGAGTATCTGAAACTGTAAGATGTTAGTATAAGTTTCAATTGTTCTCTTCTGTAAGTTATGCAAGGAGTGCATATTGAACGCAAGGAGTGCATATTGAACGCAAGGAGTGCATGTAAGATAGTCTTTTTCGACTCAAAGCTCGACAGATTTCCCCATGCTAGGCAATTATTCCTGTGATTCCTATTTCAGGAACTGCTCCCCTCTTCCATATGATGTTCCTCTCACTCAAAACTCCAAAATGGTGTTTCATGAGAAATCGTCGATATCGACAAAGGAAACTCTCCTCTGTCAAAGACCTGTGCTAGAAACCACGGAACAAAATATAGGAGAGCAAGAAATTAATACGAAAAAAGAAACCGATAACCTACACTCACAAATTTTGACCATATACTTTGATGGATCTAAGTCATAGGAAGGATCTGGGGCAGGGTGTATCCTCATTGATCCAAAAGGTAAACTCCATTTTCTATCCCATAGACTTGAATTTGAATGCACAAACAACATTGTCGAGTATGAAACTCTAGTACAAGGGTTAAAGAAATCCATAGACTTAAACGTCAAAGAATTGAAGGTTTTAAGAGAATCGAAGATTATTGTTAGACAAGTAAGGAATACTATACATTGCAACTCCCCTCTCTTAAAGAATTATCAAGGGGAAGTGAATAGGTTAATAGATAATTTTGAAGCTTTCAATATCACCGCGATTCCCAGAGAAAAAATTATTCTTGTTGATTCCCTGGACACATCTGCTTCAAGGCTTTCACCTATAGAATATTTTGAAGCCTCCCGATTCACTATGGAACTACTCTACAAACCATCGGTGCCCAACAATATTTATAATTGGAAAGTCTTTGAAGGGGATGAACAAATCATAAAATTTCTAACTAACCAAGGTAATTTCAAAGATTTATCTATTGATGATGAAGTATTCCATGAACAATCAACAGAAACTGATCCCTAGATAGGTCAACCAATTGAAAAATCAAAGTCTCACACAATCCTGAAGGGGATATTTAACTTAGAAAATCTTTTTGACCTAAAAGAGCGATTTAAGGGGCCTAAAAATGCAAAGATCAATAGCTCCTGTCCCTTGCATGAAACTATAAATCTTGGAACCCCAGAAAACCCAAAGAATGTGAATCTCGGCAAGACTATATCTAAAGAGGAAATAAAGGCTTATCTCAAACTGTTCAGACAATATCAAGATGTCTTTGCATGGTCCTACTGAGATCTAAAAACTTATGACACCCGTATCATTCAACACACTATCCCGTTAAATCCTGAAATGAAACCCTTCCAACAAAAGCTCTGAAAGTATCACCCTTCCCTAGAACCTCTAATGTATCAGGAATTGAAGAAACTTTTAGATGCCAAAATCATCTTCCAGGTTAGGCATTCTGCGTGGGTAGAAAATCTCCTGTGACGAAAAAGTCCAGAGAAATTCGCTTATGCATAGATTTTAGGAACCTCAACAGAGCTTCAGAAAAGGACAATTACCCAGTCCCACTAATGGAACAACTCCTCCAGGCTGTTTTTGGTTCGGAGATCTTCTCTTTACTGGACGGTTTCTCAGGTTACAACCCAATCCTGGTTTCAGAGGAAGATCGTTTGAAAACTACCTTTTGAACCAAGTGGGGAACCTTCGCTTATAAACACATGCCCTTTGGGTTAATCAATGCAGGGGAGACCTTCCAAAGGGAAATGGACGTAGCATTTCGGGGACTAATCAAAAATTGTGTGGTAGTGTATCTGGATGAAATAACTATTTATTCAAAGAACAGAGAAGAGCACATCCAACACTTAACTTAGATTTTTGAAAGGTGTAGGAAATACAGTGTATCCTTAAATCCCAAGAAAACTATTTTCGGCATCAAGGAAGGTAAGATGTTAGGCCTCATTATATCTCAAGCAGGCATTCACATGGACCCAGAAAGGATTAAGGCCATAGCTCAACTCTCGTTGCCTCACAACAAGAAAGCTATGTAGTCTTTGTTCGAGAAAATCAATTTCGCAAGGAAATTCACTCCCGATTTCGTGGAAACTATCAAACCCTTACAAAAAATGATCCAAAAATATGTTGAATTTAAGTGGGACAATGAACGAAAAGATGATTTAATCAATATTAAAACTGTTATATCTCAAGCCCTCATGTTACGAAGTCTCGATTTCAATAGATATTTCTTCCTCTATAATTTCACCTCCAACCAATCGTTAGCTGCGGTATTGACTCGGAAAGATGATGAAAAAAATGAGGATCCGGTGTCGTTCATGAGCACTAACCTCCAAGGAGTTGAACTTAATTATCCTATTTTTGATAAACATGCCTATGCGGTATATAAGAAAGTAAAGCACTTCAGGTCTTACATCCTCAAGAACCACACCAAAGTGATTGTGCCTCGCCCTGTGGTCTGATCCTTGTTTACTCAACAAGAGATGGGGGAAATAAGAAGGAACTGGATGGCAGTGGTCCAAGAATTTGATCTAGATATAAAACCTGCCAAACTGGTTAAAGGGAAAGGGTTGTGAAAACTTGTAGCTGAAGCCTAGGACCAAGTAAATGAATATTCTAGATGGGAGAATGAAATGGAATTATGGTGTGGTGAAGCTTCATACATTTCCCTAGGTCCAGAGTCTTGGTATGAGAATTTGACCTATCTCTTGCACCATGGGACTTGCCCATAAAATCTCAATCCTAGGAAAAGGAGAGATCTCAAGTTAAAATCTGCACAATATCGCATCATAAATTCGGTACTCTTTCGGGTTAATTATGACAAGATACTCTTAAGATGTCTCAAACATGAAGATGCAGAGAAAGTTCTGAAGGAACTCCACGATGGCCTTATCGGTGGAAATTTTGCAGGAAACACCATCGCTCATAAGATACTGAGAGCTGGTTATTACTGGCCCACCTTGTTCAAAGATGCTCACACTTATGCTAGAAACTGCAAAACTTGTCAAATAAGTGCTGGGAGAGAGAAGAGAGAAACAATCCCACTCCAACCTGTGACTGTTTCTAGGCCTTTTAAGAAATGGGGGTTAGATATCATAGGAGATATTACACCAATCTCTTCAAAATGACATAAGTATATACTTACTGCCACCGATTATTTCATGAAATTGGCAGAGGCCATCCCTCTGACCCATGTAAACGAGAAGGTGGTAATCCAATTCATAGAACAAAAGTTGATCACAAGGTTTGGTGTCCCTTCTGTCCTAGTTTTTTATAATGAAGCTTATTTTTCTTTCACCCTATTGATGGAGTTTTCTATAGACAAAAATCATAATTAGGAACTCTGCAAATTATTATCCACGAGGAAATGGAGTGGTTGAATCAACCAATAAGAACCTGGTGAGAATATTGAAGAAAACGGTTGTAGATAACCAAAGGAATTGGCATAATATACTCCACAATGCTTTATGGGCAGATAGAGTGACACCCAAGGAAGCTATAGGAAATTCCCCGTACTTTCTGGTATATGGACAAGAGGCTATTCTCCCGAACGGTCTTTATCTTCCATCTTTTCAACTTACCCAAGATTCTAGAGGGGAGCCTTCATCAATTATACAACAAAGAATTGACACTCTGCTCATGATAGAATAAGAAAGGGAAAAATCTAAGTCAAGATTCATATCCCACCAACAAATAGTGAAAATATGGTTTGATAATCATAAGGCTAAAGAAAAGAATTTTGAAGTAGGAGACCTAGTCTTGAAATGGGACAGAGTAAATGAGCCTAAAGGAAAACATTCTAAGTTTCATAATCTATGGCTCGAACCTTTCCAGGTGGCCGAGAAGATTGGGGTAGACACTTATCGGTTACATAATTCGAGGGGGGAACCTGATGCCCTCCTAGTCAATGGCCAAGCCCTAAAACAATATTTCCAATAAAAAATAAAAAATAAAAACTTTTGTTTGTATGTTTTTTCATGATTTTGGTTTTAGATAGGTCTTTTGTGAATTGCTTTTATTTTTATTTTTTATTTTGTACTTCCGCACTTTTGAGGGTTGTGTTTAGAAAGACAATGGTTGACCTCAAATCATGCGACATAGAAAAAAAAAAAAAAAAAAAACTTTTTTTTGTATGTTGTTTTCCTAATTTTGGTTTTAGATAGCTCTTTTGCAAATTGCTTTTATTTTTCTTTTTTCTTTTGTACTTCTGCACTTTTGAGGGTCATGTTTAGCAAGACAATGGTTGACCTCAAATATTGCAACATAGAGAGCTCTGTTCCAAGCTCATCACTCACATACAACACAAGAAGCACCAAGGAACTCGTAGTTTCTTTGAGGGGTCCTCTATCTAACCTGCACAAATGAACAACTTTGGAGAAATGTCAGAAGTGTCTGCTTAGTGGTTTAGTAAGACTTTAAGGGAAAGAAGGAAATTTGAAAAGGACTACATGAACCCCAAAGGAAAATCTAGTAAAGAATTCACCTTAACCAACTCACTTTTCAAATTAAACAGACGTCATCCTCTCTCACTCGCTCAGGGAATTCTGTTGAAATAAAAGTTAACTATACCAAAATGAGTGAACAGTGGGAGAGGTTATGCAGACAACTCTGTCGGGGCTATGGATGCTCACTGGTAACAGTGAAAGGTTTTTGATGTCAGGGTGACTCTATCAGGGCTATGAACGCTTGCTAGGAGTGGAGCAACACCATAGAAAGTGATTAAAGGTAACTAAAGGATTCTTGTCAGTGAATACTTGACTAGATTTTTGTCAAAAGAGGGCATGAGTCAAGGTTACAGGAAATGAAGGAGGAATAAAGGTTAAAAAACCCATAGGCAGACCTGGAAGCATCAACCAAAGAATTTCAAATGCAAAGGTAAAAGAGGCTCTGATTTAAAACCAGTTAAGTTCTCCACCAACTTTCATATCAGCCGAGCATGAAGGAAGAACATAGATTTTGCTTTCGCCCAGTAAATCGCCATTTGTTGAGCACTCAACACACCCTAAAAAGTCTATGTCAATTTTACTTTTTGGGTACCACTTAATCTTTTGGCATTGTCTAATTCGACTTCGGTATGAAAAATGTTGCCTTTGCTTATCATTTTTTATTCTCATAAAGTCTTTAAAAGTTTCCTTGAACATGTGAAAATCACCATAACTTAAAGGACTAACATTTAATTAAATAATCAACCTCTAAAATATTCACCCAACGTGTCCAAAATTTGGCACTCGGAGGAATTGAAGATGAAATAAAATCACTTGAGAAAACCGAGGTCGTCAATCATTGATCTTCATCGGCATCGACAGAAGAGAGTTTTCTTTCGCGATGAACATACACAAGGAAGCCACCGATAGCCTATCTCCTTCAACATCGATGAAAGGAAAAGGGAGTAAACGTCAGCAAATAAAGAAAGGAATCGTTAATGGTCGATTCCCGAAGCATTTCGACATCCACGAGTTTTTGAGAAATTAAATCCTTAGAGAACATAATAAGTTTATTCTCGAGCGTCGATTCCTCGATGCCTTTTCGACATCGATAGTCCCAGGTTTAGCTCATATCATGCATTTTGAACAAAGTCTCGAGCTCAACTATTTCCCGCAAGCTAGGTCACCGGTCTTCGATGTCATATGTCCCAAACCAGTTGTACTGCAACAGTGCCATTGAGCATGAATTCTAGGTTATCTTAGAATAAATATGGTTTGTCCAAATAACACAAAAGTATGTTCCAAATAAGACAAGAAAAGATGAGGACCAAACACGGAGGGAATTCATATACAAACAAGAAGATAATGAATTCAACTGTTATAACCAGGATTCTTCCATTAGTGTCGTGTGACTTTTAAATTATAGGTCAAACGAGCTCAAAATACATACAACAAACATTCCTGATGCTATGTGGCCAATCAATCTGAGTTACCTTGAAAACTTGAGATTTATAGGTAAGGGCATCGCTTGGTTACCCCCACTCGCTAGTTACTATCCCTAGAATCTAGGAAACAAGTTCTCTTTTCTTCTAACACCCTTTGTGCTTCGTGAAACTGCACGATTGTATCATGCACTTCTCAGAGCTGCCTTTTGACCCATTTCATGTTCCCTTCGCGGCCTTGCGATGCTGGCACTTCAAGATTTCTTTCTACCAACTTTCGTCTTAATTCTTTGTTCTCCTGATAAAGTTCAGCGAGTGCGATTTGTGCTTGTTCCAGCTGCTGAGTTGGCCCTAGATCATTAGCACCTGTGGCATCCCTTCCCCTCGTCCTTCCTGTGTTTTCTAAATAAATTATTTCAACGGTCTCCAGCCGAATAGCACGCATAAGGAATTTATTAGCTATCGATCTTGCGTGCGGCTCCCTTAAGGCCTGGGTCTCCCCAGTGTCCTTGTTTTTCCTTGGGCGACCTCTTTTCCGGGGTATCCACTATGAGGGAGACATGTCTTCCAACGCTCTTCTCTCCGGTGTGACTTGTTCCACGTCAGCCTTCTCAAGGTGCAATATCATCGTTTCCACACATAGATGGAATTTCCCCTTTGAAATCTCGAGGTTTCTCGCTACAAGTAAGAATGAATCCCAGTCTCGTTCGATTTCAATCCTGGCGCTTCTACCACTTCCCATACCCTTTCTCATGTTGTTCGAGGTTCCCATGATACAACAAATATCTGTCATACACAAGGAATTCGACGAAGGCCCGAAGTAGAAAAAACTTGATCACTCCGGGCTCACGAGACGAATTACCAAAAATGTATAAGCTCGGCTGGTAAGTAGAATGCATGTAGAACGATCCAGATTTAATAACCAAGCATGCAGTGAGTGGAAACGTGTTGGGGAACACTAAATTCATGGAGAATGGATGTTTTGAAGCAAACTAAATATTTCACGTGGCACATCTGCGCGATGAGTACGTTCTGGGGCGTGCAAGGTACGGTCGTTGAGTGTTGCAAGGCATATTTGATGCAAGCATTGTGATTTATTATATTTTGAACCTTAATGATGACATGATAATGGCTGATGCACTTACCAACGTGACTTCTATTTAGACAATTGGCCTCGACCTGAAACCCGCAATGACTTCCCTTATGAGAGGATCCAACCCTTTTGGAACTTACTCGTACTTTTGGCACATATTTGGCCCTAACATCCTTTCCCGACTCCAAAGGCCAACCAACCACTGACATAACTTCAAATTTCATTCTCTTCTGTACTTGACCCGTTCATGCTGTGGCATGTAGATGTAACCCGCCCTCACCAAGAAAAATTGACAGCACTAACTGAAACAAGAGGCGAACAGTTCGAAATATTGTAGGAATCACATAAGTATCAAACAACCAAGATTAGCAAGATTTGCAGGTATGTACCTATCTGAATTCTTCATGTTTACACTTTATACGTATGTTTTTGTCGGGTGGTTCTATATGCAGTATCTAAATTATTTTATTTTCAATTGTAGGAAATATGCCTCCGAGTGTTGAGCTAGAATGGATTGGGAGCCTCGTTGAGAGATTCAAGAAAATAAGTCAAGTTTGAAAGGAATTGAGTCAAGATTAGAGAAAGCAGTAGAGGAGATCAAATTTCTGGTTTCGGCACCCCTGATGACCTCGTCGACTTGTGTGACATAGTCGAATCCCATACCAAGAAAGATTCATTATGGGTTGAAGATATAGTGAAGGTGATCGACACAGCGCCTAGACAAGTGAAACGATTTATGGAACATCTGATTAGAGCTCGGACGATGCTACAACAATTAAACACTAGTCTGGTGAACTACTGGGCGAATGCGGTGGAGGTCAAAGGAATTTATGCGGCTCCAATGGAACAACACAGATTTCCATGGATCCAAACCTGCTAGGATTTGTTCATCCGTTGGTCAGAGTATTAGAAAAGTCACCCTTTCAAGTGATATCTTGATTTGACTGTTAAAGAAACTATTAGAAGAGGACGCCACATGGCTAATTTTGTTTTGTTTAAACTAAACTTAGCCGTTGTTTTCAGTTGAATTTTATGTTATAAATAAGAACATCGACCAATTAGTCGAGGGTTGATGGTTGTTGCAAGAACTCTTTATTTCTGGTTGTTAAGAATTATTTTGAAGCTCCCTTTAATTGAGAAATCCTTTTGGACTAGAGACAATTTTTTTCATCAAATGCATCTATGATTGGAGGTGGAGAATAACTATTTCCTATATTGTTTCATGAATGAATGTAACAAGTAAGAGATATAAAATCTATTGTCAAGTTATCTGGTGCAATGCTTTGTTGTTCTTTTCTTTAATGATGAAGATGAATCGTTGTGTTATTATGTGATAGATGAATACAATAGGTGAATTATTTTTCTTTCCATTTGTCTTATCACATATGTGTTTTCTTTCTGATAATTAGTAATCTCAGACAGTAATTGGATGCTCACATGGTTAACGTATTAGTACTAGGCATGTGGTATAGAATTTTCATCTGCATGTTTGAGCAGCGGGTTATCCCAAGCTCAACCTCTTCTCTAGTAGTTAGAATCTTTCTCGTTTTGTTGCAAAGCTGATTTATAATGGCTTACAATATTATTTCGGTCCCACCTGAAAGAAAATACAAAAGGAGAAACTCTGAACTGAAGGAGACGCCTTCACATGAAAACATAAATCCCATTGATTAATTGGCCAGATCGCAAGATGTGGAGAACCATTCCACTATTAAACATTGCGGAGTCTAATTGTGCATTGTGGCGGGTTTAGTTCCTACTGTTGAATTAAGGGATCTAAGACCCATCAATAGGACCCTCTGGGATAAATAGAGGTTTTGTATGCCCAAATGAGGTTGCTGCGAGTTAGTAGGAAATTTCTGAGTTTTAGTTGTTGTTTTGATCATAGTTGTAGCCATTTACTTTTGAATGAATATAACAAAGGAAAATTCATCCAAATGCATAGTGTTGTTACTGTTTTCAATTCCCTGTTATCGTTATTTTCATGAATGAATGAGTTTTCGTTTCGAGTATCTCAAACTGTAAGATGTTAGTATAAGTTTCAATTGTTCTCTTATGTAAGTTATGCAAGGAGTGCATACTGAATGCAATGAGTGCGTGTAAGAGAGTCTTTTTCGACTCAAAGCTCAGAAGAGATAACGTGGAACTTTTGTATCTAGAGTGTGCATACTAAGCGCAAGGAGTGCACGTAGAGGCGAACTTGTTTCAAGTTCGAAATATCAGGAGATCGATCACAGACTATGCCAAGAGGGTACCAGAAAGTCTTTTGAAAGACGTAGAAGGGCCGAGTCCCTTAGAGACTGAGTAAGTTGAAAAATCAGGGAGAACCAGTGCAAGTTTGCACACAGAGTGCAAGTGTGTGCCAAGGTGAAGTCAAAGTCCATTGACAAAATCTCAGAAGGGATAGCGCTTTCCAGAAGTGCAGACGAGGTTCAAGAGATAGACTCGTAGGAGGAACAAGGGCCTAGGCCTTTGGATAATTAGAAAATATTATAAGTCAGAGGGAGTTAGAAGCTCAGGAGGGAGAGCGACAGTGGTCGTTTGATCACCGATTCAGAGGACCAACAATCATCCGATAAAATCAAGGTGTGTGAGACTTAGAATTTATCACACACAAGAGAGGGAACTTGCCAAAGTTTCAAAGTCCCGAAGTAATTTGGGACCGTCCATCGTCCAAAATAAATCTCAATCATTCGATCGTCCGAAGTAAATCTCAAGCGTCGGATCATCCGAAGTAGGCCTGAATTGTTAGATCTGAATATTAGGTGGCATGAATCTGTGGGTCCCAGATAAATACCCGAAGTAAACATCAATCATCTGATCCAGAGGGCAGGTGGCATAAATCCGTGGGCTTCGGGTAAAGACCCAAAGTAAATATCAACCGCCCGATTCGAGAGAATTAGATCTGAATAATTGGTTTGGAAGAGGCAGATCTCAGCCGTCAGTCCAGAAGCACCATCAAGATCATAAGATCGATGGTCATGCTCGATTGCGGGGATAGAAAGTGTCCGAACATTGAAATTCTGAGGGCGGGCCGCAATCGAAACCACGATATCGATAAAGAGTTACATGGAAAGTGCAGGTAAACTGTGTGGAGAAAAGCAGTGGATCCCAAACCAATCTTGGGCATGCCCGCAATTGTGTGTTTACACAAGGACCTAGCCTAAGGTCACATGCGACAAGGGGCTAACAAGAAAAGAGCTAGTACCTGAAACCTGAGAGTTCGGCAGTTGCGGAAAGAGGTCGTGGGTGCCATAGAATATGCACCAGAGGACTGAGAGGACCTATGTTAATTCTCAAGTGAGACCATTAAGGTCTCAGAGAGCCAATTTGGCTCGGAGTTGAATACCCTTGACCGAGAGGTCGCGTAACCCTTAGGAGAGAAGGGGGGGCTAAATCATACACCCACTTTCAAGTCTTCCTGCAATTAGTAGCATAGATCATATCTCAACAAATCTCGGTGCAGGACAAGAATCTTCAATCCATCATCATCCATGAAGGCTTGAATGATATGAAATGATGGATTGTTGAGAACGCAGATTCTCAGGATGAATTACCTTGTGCTCCAAAATGGGAAAGGAAAATTGATCATGCTTCCCTTGATCGCTACCAACAAGATGAGGAAAGGGATGAAAAGGATACAAAGAGCTCCCTGGCCATTTTTTCCCAACTTCACAAGGCAATGGAAGTCTTGATGCATAAAGGGAATCAACCTCCTATCGAGGTGCTTGGAAATACCAAAATAGAAGAGAAACTCTTTGAATCACTACTACATATTGAAAAATTTGCGACGAAAGTAACCTTTCGTCACAAAATTGAAGATAAAGAGTTGAATTTTTAAATCAGTTAAATTTAGAATGGCGTTTTGGTGTACATTTATTGTAAGTGTGGGAGAGATGGTTTGTATCAATTAAGCCCTTAGTTGAAACAAATCAGTTAAATTTAGAATGTGGTTTTGGTGTACATTTATTGTAAGTGTGGGAGAGATGATTTGTATCAATGTAAGCCCTTAGAGGCAGATTGAGGAGTAGTGAGGAATGGTTGTAAGCCTATACTTTTGGTTGTTGTAATTTTCTCCCTTGAACAATAGAAAAACCGATTATCATTTCCCCATGGATGTTTCCTTGTGAAGGGTTTTACCACGTGAAATACTATGTTCATTTGTGCGATTGCTCTTATCTCTGGTTTTTGTTAATCATTTCCATTAAATCAATTTGGTTTATGCTTCCGTTGTGCAACAAGTGGTATCAAAACAAGTGAGTTGATCTGAGCAGATCTTCATGAGTTCAAAAGAGCCTTTGGGTGAGATCTGACGTCTGGAGGCGAGATCTTATCAAATCTGCGCATGGAAATTTAATATGAGTGTTGGAAGAGCTTGATCCATGTGCCAGAATGAATTCGTTGAGGGGGGCATTGTTCTTTGCTCCAACGCTCCCTAAGTTGTGTTGGAGGGGCATTCTTTGATGAATTCTCCCCAAAGGAAAACTTCATTGTTTTCAGGATCAACGGTCCCTACACCTTTCTGAAGGAGCATTGACCTTTTCCAAAATCACCTTTATATGTATGCTTATAGAAAAAGGTATGAAAGAACAAGGTTCGACTTTATAATTTTTTTTAATTATGTCCTCTAAAATTATTAGAAGAGAATTGTCTTTATATTAAATGGGTGGAGGATGATTTAATAAAAAGTGAGTGGATATTTTTTATTAAAAGGATTTAAAAGCATACATATGAAATATGTGGTTTGTTTCTTTAAAATATGTTAATTAATATTTTATTTTGGGGTTTCAACCCTGAAATATAATTGTTCCTCCATTTTATAAAGTCTAGTTTTTTTATAAGCAATGATTTGGGCATTTTGAGTTTGTCTTAATGACAAAAGTACAAAGTTCGAATTTTGAGGTAGAGAAATTCAACCAGAAAAATAACTTTTAGTTATGGAAGCTCAAGATGTGGGATCTGCTCATGCAACAAGGGTTGCAAAAGGCATTGTCAGGAAAGTCAAAGTGACCTATGTCAAATGAGGACTAGGAAGATCTAGATTCCATATCTCTCAGTACCATTCGTTTGTGTTTGGAAGATGATGTTTTATTTAACATCATTGGAGAGGAAACAACAAGAGACTTATGGAGAAAGATGGAAATTATTTATATAACTTACGGATGAAAGAATGTACTAAAATTGTTGACCATTTGAATACTTTCAATACTCTGATTTTCCAATTAAATAGTATGGAATTAAAATACGAAGATGAGGACAAAGTAGTTACCCTTTTGTGTTCATTACTTGAATCTTGGGATTATTTAGTCACATCTATGTTGTTTAGTGCAACATACACCATTGATTATGATATTTTTGTGGGAACCCTGTTGGATGAGGAGATGAGGAGAAAATCTAGTCAAGAAACCTCAACATCGGAGGCAATGGTGGCCATAGATCGATCCAAAGAAAGAGGGAAGAATCAAAGAGGTACATCGATATCTAAGGCAAAAGGAAAAAATGGGTAAGATAAAATTATGGTATTGTGGCAAATCAGGGCATCTCAAGAATGATTGTTGGAAAAGACAACAAACATCCAAAGAGGACTCCACAAAGGAAGCAAAGGAACCTAATTCAGCTGAAACAAGTTCAGGTATGATTGATGAGGTATTATTTATTTGTAATGTTTCACAACATGATCAACATTAGTTGTTAGACTCAGGTGCGTCCAATCATATGTGTCTTCATAGAAATTGGTCTCAACATACAAGACTATTGATGACGATATTGTTTTTATGGGAAATGATATTTCTTGTAAAATTGTTGGGGTTGGTAGCATTCGGGTTAAAATATATGATGGTACTGTTAGAACACTAACATATGTGAGGCATGTACTTGAACTTGGGAAGAACCTAATATCTTTGGGAGTTATATATTCTGGTGGATATAAGTGTATAGTTCAAGGTGGAGCACTGAAGGTGTCCAAAGACATCTTAGTAGTCATGAAGGATAAAATGATCGAGAAACGCTAGAAGCAAGAATTGAATCATATCAAACAATGGTAGTATCTAAAAGTGTAGTGACTCTACTTGTTTATGGCATCGGGGTTTGGGTCATATGAGCGAGAAAGGGCTTAAGGTGCTGGTAGATTGTAAGTTACTTCCAAGCTTAAAATCTCTGAATTTGAATTTGTGCAAGCACTGTATTTATGGAAAATAGAGTAGATAGAAGTTTAAAATGGGAATACATATAAGCAAAGGTATCTTTGATTACATTAATTCACATGTTTGGGGACCATTCCATACAGTTTCTTATGGAGGATCATCATATTTTGTTATATTTATAGGTGATTACACTAAAAAGGTGTGGATCTATTTATTAAAAAGAAAAGATGATGTATTTAATGCGTTAAGCAGTTTAGAGCTTTGGTTGAAAAGAGCACTAGTAGGTAAATAAAATGTTTGAGAACAAATAATGGTGGTAAGTTCACATCATTGGAATTTGAGAATTATTACAAGGAAGTTGGGATCGAAAGGCATGAAACCATTGCCTATACTCCTCAACAAAATGATGTTGTTAAACGCATGAATAGGACTCTTCTAGAGAGAGCAAGGACCATGCTCAGTAATGCCAAGTTGCAACAAGAATTGTGGGAAAAAAATAATTCTACAACTTGTTATCTGGTAAATAGATCACCATTAGTTGCAATAGACTCTGAGATTCCAGAAGAGGTATGGACAGGTCACCCTTGTGATTATTCAAATCTTATAATTTTCAGTTGTGAGGCCTATGCTCTTATTCCTAAGCATTAGTGCTCTAAATTAGATCCCAAATAAAAAAAGGCTTATCTTTGTTGAGTATGGTGATGGAAATAAGGGATATAGACTGTGGGATCCTATTGCCCACAAAATCACCATTAGCAAAGATGTCATATTTGATGAATTGTCACTCATAAAATCAGAGGTAGATGTTGAAATGAAATAGGCAAAGGTACCACAAACTCAACATATTCAGTTGGAGAATCGTTCATCTACAAAAGAGGAGGATAATGAATAGGTTCATGAAGATGCTCATGAATAAGATCCTACAAAGGAAGATGAGGATGTAGATAATAACCAGGAAAATGTGGATATGCCACAACCATCTCTAAGGACATATACACAGATGAGGAATTTTCTTAGAAGGTATGATGATTATGTTTCATCTGTTTCTTTGGTTTCTAATGATGGGGAACCTAGTTGTTATCAGGAAGCTATGGAGGTATCTAATAGTGCTAAATGGAAAGTAACAATGAAAGAGGAAGTGGATGCCTTGGAAAAGAATAAAACTTGGGATCTAGTAGAACTACCAAAGGACAGTAAGGTTGTCGGTTGCAAGTGGGTCTACAAACTGAAAAGAGGCATTGATGATAAGGTTGAGAGGCATAAATCAAGACTGGTGGCAAAACGGTATTCACAAAAGGAAGGAATTGATTTCCATGAATTTTTTTCACCGGTTGTTAAGGTTGTTTCAATTCGTATTGTGTTAGCACTAGATGTTTTACTTGATCTTGATCTAGAATAGCTAGATGTTAAAACAACATTTTTACATGGATATTTGGATGAGGAAATAAACATAGAACAATGAGAAGGGTTTGTTTAGAATCACAATAAAATGTTTGTTTGCAAACTCAAAAAGTCATTGTATGGCCCAATGGAGTCTCCCATGCAATGGTACAAGAAGTTTGATTCTTTCATGGTGAGCCAAAATTTTACAAGAAGTGAGTATGATCATTGTGTTTACTTTAAAAATTTAGAAAATGACATATTTATTATCTTGGTGTTATATGTTGACGATATGTTTGTAGCAAGCAAAAACAGGGTTGATATCAACAGGTTGAAGGCTCAGATGGCCAGGACTTTTGATATGAAAGATCTAGGAGAAAAAAAACAAATCTTGGACATGGAGATACTGAGAGATAGGAAAAATGGTAAGTTGTGGTTATCACAACAGAGGTATGTGGAAAAAATACTTATGAGGTTCGGTATGAATAATGTGAAACCAGTAAAAATCCCTTTA
>JZKD02S2183839.1:0-16474 GCA_000966675.3 Picea glauca
ATGGCTTGTTTTATGGTTTGTTTATGCCTCTACAACTATACTTTTGGATAATTCACTTTTTTCATGTCATAAGTGAGTCTTAGTTTTTCTATAAGGTCGGACAACTATGAACGAATCGGTTTTCCCACGGGGCGATCTTGTTCCATATGATTTAAACTAAGGTCTATTTTGGTTTTGGAGGTACTCGCTGAATTGGTTTGCCTCTCACACTCATGATGCTAATGTAATTTTTCTTATGAAAGGTAATTTATGCATACTTACTTAAAATATTTTAATAATGGAGTTATTCTAGTATTTTGAGAATTGTATGGACAATTTGAAATCAATAATATCATATTGGCTCTATACAAAAACATGCTAATCTAGTTGTAATTATCCATATGAAAATGGTTCTTGTATTTCATAACTCGTTATTTCATTTAAAATTATTATGCGCAATAGTTTTCGTAAACCCATATGAAAATGGTCCTTGTGTTTGATAACTAATTGTTTCACCAAAACTTGTTATTCTCATCGGTTTGTCCAAACTAACGAAACCATGCAATCAGTTGTTATGAATCAAAAACATCCTTGCAGACACAACACACCAACATTCATTAAATTTCACTCCACCACATATTTTATATATATAGTATTGAAAACTTTAACACAACTAACCACCAAGAAGAGTATAGCTAATACATAAAATCATAAAGATTCATTGCAAAAAAAATAAGATATTAAATATAATTCATTGTGGTGTAGAGACCTTTGAGGTACTCAAGTAAATTGTCAATTGAGTATCAATAATGACATATTGGTTCTATATAAGGAAAATAAAGTGATCATTTAGATTACTAGAAAAATTTTCATTTTTGATCATCTAATTTTGTCATGGAGTGTATTAAATATCAATGTTGTCATAGGTGAGGTCTCAACAATAACCATGGGAAAATGTATCGATGTGTTTACTCTTAAATAATGATGTTATTGCATACGTTAGTTTCTTGAATTAAACATTGTGAGTGGTTAAATTGGAGAGAAAGATAAGAACCAATCAAACTAATTATTCATTTGTAAATAGTTCATAAGACATGTAAATCTTTTATATTATCCATCAAACAAAATGACTTATTCCTCATACACATCATTCTCTTTTACATAAAGATAAATAATGTTTTTATAACATGATTGAAACAAATATTTACAACTTAATAAATTCAATATGTAAGTAATTAAATAAAATCTATAAATAAAGTTGCAAAACATTATAGGTGACAATTTTTTATAAACTTGGAATGATGATTGATGCTTTGTGATCCATGTTGTTGGTTCCAATTCTACTTCTTCACCCATGTGAGCATCACCCGATGCAATGAGTGGTAAGTGGGTGATTCAAATCATGAGAATTATTGGTCACTTGCCACTAATACTCATGTTGGATAGTTCATAAAGCACAATACTTGCTAAGGTTTTGGAAATGGGATAGCAAGCTAAGTGGGCTTAATTGTGGGGAAAACTCCATAGTTAAGCACGCTTCAGCTAGAGGTAAGTCCTGATTACGGGGTGCAATCCCGAGAAGTGATGATTGATGCAATGTGATTTATTTCGCTGGTTTCAATTCCACTTATTGGTCAGTTGCAACTTTAAAACATTTTTATATATACTAGCACAACTGCTAACTCGTCGAAAGGTATCTACTGAGAACGTGTGCCCCCAATATAAAATGTTAGTGGTAATCCGTAATCCATCTTTGGTAATATGGAACGTTTGGTTGCACGATTTAATCCTACTTAATCATTTAAACATTTAAACGTGGCAATCACATATCCTTACAGTAATTTTTTAATGTGATTAGGTAAATGTTAAAAAGTAAACATGTTAACGGATGCCTTGATAAATGCAAGAAAGTTATGAACAATAAATGTGACCCATTGATTTTGGAAGACGACCACTAATTGTGCCCATTAATTATAATTCTTTTAAACAAAAATGAATGTTTTATATTTAACTGTTTATCTAGTGATTATAAGTTAAAGGTATATTTTGAAATGGCGACTCAATGATAGAGACAGATTTTTCAATAAAAAAAAAAATCGAAATTTGCATTATGAAGCCAAATACACTTTTCAACCTTTGCCTCATTTGATACGATCTGCTAAAGAATACGCTTGCATGAAAATATATATTCATATTTATTCATATGAATGCAAAATTTCAAATCCTGTTACGATTACGTGCGGTAGAGAATACGTTTTGCATGAAAAACATAAAAATGTGTACTGTAAACCTAAACCTAGAATGTGTGGTGTCGGAAGGTTTTTGTNTTAATAATGGAGTTATTCTAGTATTTTGAGAATTGTATGGACAATTTGAAACCAATAATATCATATTGGTTCTATATAAAACATGCTAATCTAGTTGTATTTATCCATATGATAATGGTTCTTGTATTTCATAACTCATTATTTCATTTAAACTTATTATGCGCAATAGTTTTCGTAAATCCATATGAAAATGGTCCTTGTGTTTGATAACTCATTGTTTCACCACAACTTGTTATTCTCATCGGTTTGTCCAAACTAATGCAACCATGCAATCAATTGTTATGAATCAAAAACATCCTTGCAGACACAACACACCAACATTCATTAAATTACTACTTTGTTGTCAACTATTTCACTCCACCACATATTTTATATAAAGTATTGAAAAATTTAACATAACTAACCACCGGGAAGAGTATAGCTAATACATAAAATCATAAAGATTCATTGGAAAAAAATAAGATATTAAATATGATTCATTGTGGTGTAGAGACCTTTGAGGTACTCCAGTAAATTGTCAATTGAGTATCAATAATGACATATTGGTTCTATATAAGGAAAATAAAGTGATCATTTAGATTACTAGAGAAATTTTCATTTTTGATCATCTAATTTTGGCATGGAGTGTATTAAATATCAATGTTGTCATAGGTCAGGTCACAACAATAACCATGGGAAAATGTATCGATATGTTTACAATTAAATAATGATGTTATTGCATACATTAATTTCTTGAATTAAACATTGTGAGTGGTTAAATTGGAGAGAAAGATAAGAACCAATCAAACTAATTATTTATTTGTAAATAGTTCATAAGACATGTAAATATTTTATATTATCCATCAAACAAAATAACTTATTCCTCATACACCTCATTATCTTTTACATAAACATAAATAATGTTTTTATAACATGATTGAAGCAAATATTTACAACTTAATAAATTCAATATGTAAGTAATTCAATAAAATCTATAAATAAAGTTGCAAAAAATTATAAGTGACAATTTTTTATAAACTTGGAATGATGATTGGATTCATTTTGCTGGTTCCAATTCCACTTCTTCACCCATGTGAGCATCACCCGATGCAATGAGTGCTAAGTGGGCTATTCAAATCATGAGAACTATTGGTCACTTGCCACTAATATTCATGTTGGATAGTTCATAAGGCGCAATACTTGCTAAGGTTTTGGAAATGGGATAGCAGGCTAAGTGGGCTTGATTGTGGAGAAAACTCCATAATTAAGCATGCTTCAGCTAGAGGGAAGTCCTGGGTTACAGGGTGCAAGCCTCAAAATTCATTTCGCTAGTTTCAACTCCACTTATTGGTCAGTTGCGACTTTAAAAGATTTTTATATATATTATAATTCTTTTAAACAAAAATGAATGTTTTATATTTAACTATTTCTCTAGTGATTATAATTTAAAGGTATATTTTGAAATTGTGACTCAATGATAGAGACAGATTTTTCAATAAAAAAAAATTTCGAAATTTGCATGATGAAGCCAAATACACTTTTCAACCTTTGCCTCATTTGATACGATTTGCTAAAGAATACGCTTGCATGAAAATATATATTCATGTTTATTCATATGAATGAAAAATTTCAAATCCTGTTATGAATACGTGGGCTAGAGAATACGTTTTGCATGAAAAACATAAAAATATGTACTGTAAACCTAAACCTAGAATGTGTGGTGTCGGAAGGTTTTTGTTTCACAAGGGAATCAAATTCCTTGGAAGAGTCTCATCATTCTTTATTACACTTCCAGTGCAACATCGAGGTGGAATTGGAACATTTCCGAGGGCACATTCCTGCTCCCGCTACTTCCGTGGAAAACTGAACATTGGGAGGCAGCGGAGTTGGAGAATGTGGGTTTGGTTGTAGTCCAGGACGAGCAGCGGCCACCGGAACGTTTGGGACTTTCCTGAGCAGTAATGTCGCCATAAGTACCATGAGATCAACAACCACCGGAACAAACGCATTGGTTTTCGTAGACAACGAAATCACCATTTTCACTTGTATGGTCTGTTAAACATAATGTAACCTCAACAGTCTGAATGTACACTGCCAGCTGTACTGGATAGTTGTACTTTCTATTTTTGTCTTGCTTGAGCCTATTTAGCTCAGCCATCTCCCATTGCATTGTATCTTCTGACAATCTCTTCTTCATACATTCTAATATACTGTTCTATTCTTTTCTCTTTGCATTTCTCTTTGCTTCACAATTTATCATGGTATCAGAGCTTCAACAATAAGCCTCTTCACACAGTCTGGAGAGCAACACGATCCTCACAGTGCAAAGCTTCACGGATCTTGAGAGCATGCGACACAGTCTCTTTCACAAGGTTTGGAGAGCCATCCGTCATACTCTCAAAATATCAATGTAGGAAGCTTGCGGAGGAAGCAGAGCGTATTACACCCGAAAGAAAGAGGAAGAAGAGCACGCAGAAGAAGAAATAGTAAATATTCTTGTAATTTTTCAAGAATCGTCAAAGATTGATGCAGAAGAGCTGCATAACGAAATAACGTTTAAAGAACTCGAAGAATACGTTCAAAATCGTTAAAGATTCCTGCAGAAGGAAGAAACGTTGAATATTTCATGGACATTAGTTCAAATTCATGGAAGATTGTTAAAGAAAGAAGAAGTGCTTAAAGAATTGCAATAATTCTTCAAATCTGTCAAAGATTTTATTAGTAAACAGAGAACTCGTGAAGTTCTTTCAATCTTTGAAAGATTCACCAATTATTTCTCCCGTAGGAGAAAATTTCGACAAAATTCGACAAAGATCGTGTCAAACACGCAAGGAACAACCATTGCGACCATAGAGTCATCCTATGAATGGATACAGAGTGGGAAACCAGTTCAGAAGGGACAAGGAGAGCGCAGAAAAGGTGAAAGTGTTTCACTCGTTAGATCTTGCGCAGAGGCCCAACAACCATTGGATCAACGAGAAAGTGCACGAGGTTTAGTCCTTTGGAGTGCACAGGAGAGATTTCAACTTCTGAAGTCGTGAAATCCCGACGTCATATGGACCATCCATCAAGAGACACGTGGCGAGATCCTATTCCATCGCAAAATCGGTAATCAAGAGTTGGACGCGCAAAGGCAATTTCACTCCAAAATCTCCGATACGCGATATCGCGAAATCTCGAGAGGACCTGTGAGTCATTCATCTCAAAGGACAGGTGGTAGCAGATCAACGCATCGTCACATCGACATATCGGAATTCGCGGTTTTGAAAGACCGTCGCAACAAGACTTCGAAACTCATGAAATCGCGATACGCAAAATAGCGATAAAGTCTCAGCTGTCCATTTGACCAGACACGTGGCGAACATCGAGGAAACCATCGACGTTTTGGCATTCAGAGTTTCAATTTGAGAGAGAAGTTGTGTCAATGGAGCATCGCAAGTCGCGATATCCCGAGGTTGAATCAGAACCGTCCATTTTTCGAGGAGGCATAGCGTAAATCCAAGGACTCGGGAAAAGTCCCAAAAAGGAAAGAGCCCATCGACACATTCGGATTCGGCTTTTCGCGAATAGAGAGGACAAGAAACACGAGCACTTCAGAACTCCGAAGTTCGAAATCCCGACAGGAGGAAAGCTTCTTTGTGGAGCCCAACTGATGTCATCTCATCAAAATTGTGGGATCGAGAATCTCCACAGTGAAATCCCCGACGTAGATCTGAGTCGTCCATCTGTTGGGACGTGTGGTAGAGATCGAGGCTTTCAGAAAATTTCCCGAAAGAAGAGTCCATTGGTTTTACGGGATTCGAAAAATCGCGGATCCTGGAGACAAGAAGTCCGGAAAAAACAAATCACGAAATCGTGAGGAGAAATCAAGACCGTCCCTCTGTTAGGATGCGTGGAGGCAATCAAAGAAATCGTGAAATTTCCTGAAAGAAAAGTGCCATCAGAAAATTGGACATCGAGGAATCGAGGAGTCAGAAGAACTTGTCATCAGAACTCGTGAAATCCCAATTCGCGATATCTCGATGAGATCTGGACCGTCGAATTGTCCAAAGGCAATTTCTCGCATTTCGGTGATTTGAAATTCAAAGAGCCGGAAAAGCCCATGACGCTTTAACAGTAAGGCATGTGGTCACATTGCAAGGAGACTAAAGGCCAATTCAAGCACAATAAGCTCCCTTCGGCCATCGGCAAATCAACAAATTGGCGATCAGAGGTAAATACAAAATTCCCCTCTACTTTTTCTGCAATTTTTTTTTATATGGCGTCATCTAGCAACTTAGGACCAACTCAAGGTTCGATTCTACTAGGGAAGAACTATGAGTTTTGGTCTCTTCGAATGAGGTCGTTCTTGCAAGAACAAGAGTTCTAGGAACCAATGGATCTTGGATATGTGGAACCAAATCATGTAGCCATGTCTGCCATGACAAATCCACAACGAATTGCTCAGGCAACATTGAGAGCCAAAGAAAATAAAGAGAAATTATGGATTCATAATTCTGTAGATGACTTGATTTTCTCGAAAATCACAGGCGCTGGTACTTCAAAACAGGCCTGGGACATCCTCAAATCTTCCTACCAAGGAAATGACAGGGTCAAAACAGTTAAAATGCAGGCCTTTTGGACGCAATTCGAGACTCTAAGGATGACAGAGTCTGAAACTGTGGATCAGTTCATGACCAGATTCATGGGAATNTTAATAATGGAGTTATTCTAGTATTTTGAGAATTGTATGGACAATTTGAAACCAATAATATCATATTGGTTCTATATAAAACATGCTAATCTAGTTGTATTTATCCATATGATAATGGTTCTTGTATTTCATAACTCATTATTTCATTTAAACTTATTATGCGCAATAGTTTTCGTAAATCCATATGAAAATGGTCCTTGTGTTTGATAACTCATTGTTTCACCACAACTTGTTATTCTCATCGGTTTGTCCAAACTAATGCAACCATGCAATCAATTGTTATGAATCAAAAACATCCTTGCAGACACAACACACCAACATTCATTAAATTACTACTTTGTTGTCAACTATTTCACTCCACCACATATTTTATATAAAGTATTGAAAAATTTAACATAACTAACCACCGGGAAGAGTATAGCTAATACATAAAATCATAAAGATTCATTGGAAAAAAATAAGATATTAAATATGATTCATTGTGGTGTAGAGACCTTTGAGGTACTCCAGTAAATTGTCAATTGAGTATCAATAATGACATATTGGTTCTATATAAGGAAAATAAAGTGATCATTTAGATTACTAGAGAAATTTTCATTTTTGATCATCTAATTTTGGCATGGAGTGTATTAAATATCAATGTTGTCATAGGTCAGGTCACAACAATAACCATGGGAAAATGTATCGATATGTTTACAATTAAATAATGATGTTATTGCATACATTAATTTCTTGAATTAAACATTGTGAGTGGTTAAATTGGAGAGAAAGATAAGAACCAATCAAACTAATTATTTATTTGTAAATAGTTCATAAGACATGTAAATATTTTATATTATCCATCAAACAAAATAACTTATTCCTCATACACCTCATTATCTTTTACATAAACATAAATAATGTTTTTATAACATGATTGAAGCAAATATTTACAACTTAATAAATTCAATATGTAAGTAATTCAATAAAATCTATAAATAAAGTTGCAAAAAATTATAAGTGACAATTTTTTATAAACTTGGAATGATGATTGGATTCATTTTGCTGGTTCCAATTCCACTTCTTCACCCATGTGAGCATCACCCGATGCAATGAGTGCTAAGTGGGCTATTCAAATCATGAGAACTATTGGTCACTTGCCACTAATATTCATGTTGGATAGTTCATAAGGCGCAATACTTGCTAAGGTTTTGGAAATGGGATAGCAGGCTAAGTGGGCTTGATTGTGGAGAAAACTCCATAATTAAGCATGCTTCAGCTAGAGGGAAGTCCTGGGTTACAGGGTGCAAGCCTCAAAATTCATTTCGCTAGTTTCAACTCCACTTATTGGTCAGTTGCGACTTTAAAAGATTTTTATATATATTATAATTCTTTTAAACAAAAATGAATGTTTTATATTTAACTATTTCTCTAGTGATTATAATTTAAAGGTATATTTTGAAATTGTGACTCAATGATAGAGACAGATTTTTCAATAAAAAAAAATTTCGAAATTTGCATGATGAAGCCAAATACACTTTTCAACCTTTGCCTCATTTGATACGATTTGCTAAAGAATACGCTTGCATGAAAATATATATTCATGTTTATTCATATGAATGAAAAATTTCAAATCCTGTTATGAATACGTGTGCTAGAGAATACGTTTTGCATGAAAAACATAAAAATATGTACTGTAAACCTAAACCTAGAATGTGTGGTGTCAGAAGGTTTTTGTTTCACAAGGGAATCAAATTTCTTGGAAGAGTCTGATCATTCTTTATTACACTTCTAGTGCAACATCGAGGTGGAATTGGAACATTTCCGAGGGCACATTCCTGCTCCCGCTACTTCCGTGGAAGACTGAACATGGGGAGGCAGCGGAGTTGGAGAATGTGGGTTTGGTTGTAGTCCAGGACGAGCAGCAGCCACCGGAACGTTTGGGACTTTCCTGAGCAGTAATGTCGCCATAAGTACCGTGACATCAACAACCACCAGAACAAACGCATTGGTTTTCATAGACAACGGAATCACCATTTTCACTTGTATGGTCTGTTAAACATAATGTAACCTCAACAGTCTGAATGTACACTGCCAGCTGTACTGGATAGTTGTACTTTCTATTTTTGTCTTGCTTGATCCTATTTAGCTCAGCCATCTCCCATTGCATTGTATCTTCTGAAAATCTCTTCTTCATACATTCTAATATACTGTTCTATTCTTTTCTCTCTGCATTTCTCTTTGCTTCACAATTTATCATGGTATCAGAGCTTCAACAATAAGCCTCTTCACACAGTCTGGAGAGAAACACGATCCTCACAGTTCAAAGATTCACGGATCTTGAGAGCATGCGACACAGTCTCTTTCACAAGGTTTGGAGAGCCATCCGTCATACTCTCAAAATATCAATGTAGGAAGCTTGCGGAGGAAGCAGAGCGTATTACACCCGAAAGAAAGAGGAAGAAGAGCACGCAGAAGAAGAAATAGTAAATATTCTTGTAATTTTTCAAGAATCGTCAAAGATTGATGCAGAAGAGCTGCATAACGAAATAACGTTTAAAGAACTCGAAGAATACGTTCAAAATCGTTAAAGATTCCTGCAGAAGGAAGAAACGTTGAATATTTCATGGACATTAGTTCAAATTCATGGAAGATTGTTAAAGAAAGAAGAAGTGCTTAAAGAATTGCAATAATTCTTCAAATCTGTCAAAGATTTTATTAGTAAACAGAGAACTCGTGAAGTTCTTTCAATCTTTGAAAGATTCACCAATTATTTCTCCCGTAGGAGAAAATTTCGACAAAATTCGACAAAGATCGTGTCAAACACGCAAGGAACAACCATTGCGACCATAGAGTCATCCTATGAATGGATACAGAGTGGGAAACCAGTTCAGAAGGGACAAGGAGAGCGCAGAAAAGGTGAAAGTGTTTCACTCGTTAGATCTTGCGCAGAGGCCCAACAACCATTGGATCAACGAGAAAGTGCACGAGGTTTAGTCCTTTGGAGTGCACAGGAGAGATTTCAACTTCTGAAGTCGTGAAATCCCGACGTCATATGGACCATCCATCAAGAGACACGTGGCGAGATCCTATTCCATCGCAAAATCGGTAATCAAGAGTTGGACGCGCAAAGGCAATTTCACTCCAAAATCTCCGATACGCGATATCGCGAAATCTCGAGAGGACCTGTGAGTCATTCATCTCAAAGGACAGGTGGTAGCAGATCAACGCATCGTCACATCGACATATCGGAATTCGCGGTTTTGAAAGACCGTCGCAACAAGACTTCGAAACTCATGAAATCGCGATACGCAAAATAGCGATAAAGTCTCAGCTGTCCATTTGACCAGACACGTGGCGAACATCGAGGAAACCATCGACGTTTTGGCATTCAGAGTTTCAATTTGAGAGAGAAGTTGTGTCAATGGAGCATCGCAAGTCGCGATATCCCGAGGTTGAATCAGAACCGTCCATTTTTCGAGGAGGCATAGCGTAAATCCAAGGACTCGGGAAAAGTCCCAAAAAGGAAAGAGCCCATCGACACATTCGGATTCGGCTTTTCGCGAATAGAGAGGACAAGAAACACGAGCACTTCAGAACTCCGAAGTTCGAAATCCCGACAGGAGGAAAGCTTCTTTGTGGAGCCCAACTGATGTCATCTCATCAAAATTGTGGGATCGAGAATCTCCACAGTGAAATCCCCGACGTAGATCTGAGTCGTCCATCTGTTGGGACGTGTGGTAGAGATCGAGGCTTTCAGAAAATTTCCCGAAAGAAGAGTCCATTGGTTTTACGGGATTCGAAAAATCGCGGATCCTGGAGACAAGAAGTCCGGAAAAAACAAATCACGAAATCGTGAGGAGAAATCAAGACCGTCCCTCTGTTAGGATGCGTGGAGGCAATCAAAGAAATCGTGAAATTTCCTGAAAGAAAAGTGCCATCAGAAAATTGGACATCGAGGAATCGAGGAGTCAGAAGAACTTGTCATCAGAACTCGTGAAATCCCAATTCGCGATATCTCGATGAGATCTGGACCGTCGAATTGTCCAAAGGCAATTTCTCGCATTTCGGTGATTTGAAATTCAAAGAGCCGGAAAAGCCCATGACGCTTTAACAGTAAGGCATGTGGTCACATTGCAAGGAGACTAAAGGCCAATTCAAGCACAATAAGCTCCCTTCGGCCATCGGCAAATCAACAAATTGGCGATCAGAGGTAAATACAAAATTCCCCTCTACTTTTTCTGCAATTTTTTTTTATATGGCGTCATCTAGCAACTTAGGACCAACTCAAGGTTCGATTCTACTAGGGAAGAACTATGAGTTTTGGTCTCTTCGAATGAGGTCGTTCTTGCAAGAACAAGAGTTCTAGGAACCAATGGATCTTGGATATGTGGAACCAAATCATGTAGCCATGTCTGCCATGACAAATCCACAACGAATTGCTCAGGCAACATTGAGAGCCAAAGAAAATAAAGAGAAATTATGGATTCATAATTCTGTAGATGACTTGATTTTCTCGAAAATCACAGGCGCTGGTACTTCAAAACAGGCCTGGGACATCCTCAAATCTTCCTACCAAGGAAATGACAGGGTCAAAACAGTTAAAATGCAGGCCTTTTGGACGCAATTCGAGACTCTAAGGATGACAGAGTCTGAAACTGTGGATCAGTTCATGACCAGATTCATGGGAATAATGAACCAGATTAGACTGATTGGTGAAACCATCACTGATCAATGAATTGTTGAGAAAATTCTTAGAAGTTTACCCAAGAAATTTGAAATGGTTGTAACAGCAATCCTTGAATCCAAGGATCTGTCAAGATTTTCAACAGATGAATTAGTTGGTTCTCTGGTGACACATGAGACCAGACTGCATCTTATAGATGAGTCACTCTCCAATGCTTTCAAAACTCAATTCTCCTTCAGTAGAGGGAGAGGCAGAGGAAGAAGCAGAGATCACCAAGGAAGAGGGAGAAATCAAAGTAACTCTCACTCCAGTGGAGGAAATAGACAACAATTTCCGAATCAAAACTTCCAAGGTCAAAGACATCAGCAACAATATCAACATCAGAATTTCCAGCCTCAAAGAGGCAGAGGGAGAAGATCAAATGAAAAAACAAGCATACAATGCTATTGCTGCACAAAGTATGGGCACTATGAATCTGACTGTAGGAAGAAGCAAGCAGATTATCTCTCAGGCAGAGCACATGTGTCAAATCACATGGGATAAAACTCAGGATGTATGTTTCTCTCATGTCACAAGACTGAACAACAACCTAAAGATCTCTAGTTGTTGGACAGTGGATGAAGCAATCACATGACAGGTAACAAAGAATTACTTTCATGCATTGATTCTCCAATCTCAACTGATATTACACTTGGAAATGATTACTTAGTCAAGGTTCAAGGAAAAGGAATTGTTCCTACTGTTACTAAACATAATGTAAAGAAAGACATAAACAATGTCTATCATGTTCCAGATTTAAAACATAATTTGCTAAGTGTAGGATAGCTTATTGAACATGGATATAAGGTACCTTTTGAGGGAACATATTGTAAGATATATGACAAAATCCCAAGCAGAAAATTAATTTCNTGAAAGTTCCCCAAGAATCATGGAGTGGGACAAAGCTCAATGTAGCTCATCTAAGGACATTTGGATGCATAGCATATGCTCACATACCTTCCGAATTAAGGAAGAAGCTTGATGAGAGAAGTGCGAAATGTACTTTCACTGGATATAGTGAAACATCTAAAGCTTATAGGCTTTACAATCCAATCACCAAGAAATTAATTCTCAGCAGAGATGTACAATTTATGGAAAATCAATTATGGAATGATTCAGAAAATCAGCACATGGACAGTCAAAATCCATTGCTGCCAAGTTCTGAAAACGCAGAAAATTTAGAAAAGCCAGTACCTCAAAATCTTCTTCCATGACTACAGGTACAAAGACAACCTGAAAATTCTCAGGATAACTCAACTTCCAGCAGAGAATGATTCTCTAAACCACAGAATCAGAGAACTCGAAGTTTGAGAGAAATCCATCAGCAATTGGATGACTTTGAGCAACACAATCTTTTTGCTTTAATGTCATGTCAACCTACATCCTTTAAGGAAGCAACTAAGNAGCAAGCTCCAAGAGCTTGGTACAGTAGAATTGACACTTATCTGATCAAAAGTGGTTTCAACAGAAGTCAAAATGAGCCAACTCTTTACACCAAAACAGATAAGCACGGTAAAATCTTGATTGTATGTTTATATGTTGATGACATGATCTACACAATAAATCTTGAGTTAACAGATTTTAAACATGCCATGCAATCTGAGTTTGAGATGATAGATCTTGGCATAATAAAATATTTTTTAGGGATTGAGGTTAATCAATCAGCCAAAGGCATTTTTGTCTGTCAGCAAAAGTATGCAGTAGACATCATCAAAAGATTTCGCATGGAAGGATGCAATCCAGCAGAAACCCCCATACCTTTAGGCACAAAGTTTAGCAAGACTGATGAAGGTCCTATAGTGCACTCTACCTTGTACAAAAGTTTAGTAGGAAGTTTGTTGTACCTTACAGCAACTAGGCCTGACATTATGTATGCAGCCAACCTTGTTTCCAGATTCATGGAATCACCAAAAGGTTCTCATTGGAAAATGGAAAAACGAATTTTGAGATATGTAGCAGGAACGATAAATTTCGGTTTATGGTACACTAAATCTGATAGTAATAAACTCTCTGGTTACACAGATAGTGACTTTGCAAGCAGCCTAGATGATAGGAAAAGCACATTAGGATATGTTTTTCAACTGGGAACGAACCTGATTTCATGGGCATCAAAGAAGCAGCCAATTGTATCAATATCTTCTGCAGAGGTAGAGTATGTAGTTGCTACCTCATCTTCATGTCAAGATGTATGGCTGAGAAGAATATTGACAGACATGTCACATACAGAAAAGGATCCAACTCCTATTTTCTATGACAATACATCAAAAATTTCTTTATCCAAGAACCATGTGTTTCACAAGAAAAGTAAACGCATTGACACTCGGTTTCATTTCATACGCGAGCTAGTCAATAATGGGGATATTGCACTACAATTTTGTGGTTCTCGAGATCAACTTGCTGATATCTTTACAAAGCCACTAGGAAAGNCCTTGTATGGCTTAAAGCAAGCTCCAAGAGCTTGGTACAGTAGAATTGACACTTATCTGATCAAAAGTGGTTTCAACAGAAGTCAAAATGAGCCAACTCTTTACACCAAAACAGACAAGCACGGTAAAATCTTGATTGTATGTTTATATGTTGATGACATGATCTACACAATAAATCTTGAGTTAACAGATTTTAAACATGCCATGCAATCTGAGTTTGAGATGATAGATCTTGGCATAATGAAATATTTTTTAGGGATTGAGGTTAATCAATCAGCCAAAGGCATTTTTGTCTGTCAGCAAAAGTATGCAGTAGACATCATCAAAAGATTTCGCATGGAAGGATGCAATCCAGCAGAAACCCCCATACCTTTAGGCACAAAGTTTAGCAAGACTGATGAAGGTCCTATAGTGGACTCTACCTTGTACAAAAGTTTAGTAGGAAGTTTGTTGTACCTTACAGCAACTAGGCCTGACATTATGTATGCAACCAACCTTGTTTCCAGATTCATGGAATCACCAAAAGGTTCTCATTGGAAAATGGAAAAACGAATTTTGAGATATGTAGCAGGAACGATAAATTTCGGTTTATGGTACACTAAATATGATAGTAATCAACTCTCTGGTTACACAGATAGTGACTTTGCAGGCAGCCTAGATGATAGGAAAAGCACATTAGGATATGTTTTTCAACTGGGCACGAACTTGATTTCATGGGCATCAAAGAAGCAGCCAATTGTATCAATATCTTCTGCAGAGGTAGAGTATGTAGTTGCTACCTCATCTTCATGTCAAGATGTATGGCTGAGAAGAATATTGACAGACATGTCACATACAGAAAAGGATCCAACTCCTATTTTCTATGACAATACATCAAAAATTTCTTTATCCAAGAACCATGTGTTTCACAAGAAAAGTAAACGCATTGACACTCGGTTTCATTTCATACGCGAGCTAGTCAATAATGGGGATATTGCACTACAATTTTGTGGTTCTCGAGATCAACTTGCTGATATCTTTACAAAGCCACTAGGAAAGTCAGTTTTTGATTTTCAGAGACAACACTTAGGCATAGTCAGTGCTGATGATTGTAGCTGTTGAGTTTAAGAGGGAGTGTTAAACATAATGTAACCTCAATAGTCTGGATGTACACTGCCATCTATACTGGACAGTTGTACTTCTATTTTTTTCTTGCTTGAACCTATTTATCTCATCCATCTCCCATTGCATAGTATCTTCTAACAATCTCTTCTTCATACATTCCAATATACTGTTCTATTCTTTTCTCTCTACATTTCTCTTTGCTTCACAATTTATCATGGTCATGGGAGCGTCAAATACTATATAATAATGATTCTTCCGTGGACTGATCAATTGGCCGATGATGGACTGTTTGTAAATTTGGGATATAATTAGATATATGGACGATTTGTACTTTTGGAATAATTTCATGCATTACAGTACTCACATGGATCGTCTATTAATACATCATGGAGAGGGGAGGGGAGGAGAGGAGATGGAATATTGAATGTGATTCTAGGATGGACCATGGGGAACATCTTACTTCATAGTGACGGGATATGGAACATGGGAGCATCTTGAAGATTGTATATTCAAATATCATAAATTTTCTATTTAACAAGATTAATCCATAATTTATTAAAAAAAAAATAGAAAATAGGGTTTCATTTTTTTTTGTAAGTTGGGAATTATATTAAAACCTGCTAAGCAGAAAAATTACACCTGTCAAGCTAGCAAAAGAACAGGTTGTTGTGGCAGCATTTCCCTGGTGGGAAACCAATGCTACCACATGGATGGAAAATCAATGTGGTCATGCAAAACTTGCATAGTTGTGAGAGATAGAGATCTACAGTGCCACACAGGGTAGATATTTTGTATTCTAGAATGAACAGACAAAACCCAAAAGAATCATTGTTTAGTATTCTAGAATGAATAGACAAAACCCAAAAGACTTGTCGTTTGCTAACACCAAAAATTCCTAAACCTGAGTGGTCGAGCATGGAAAAAAGGTTGTGAATTATCCAATGTCAGGGTTGAGCCTTTTCTCTGAGAAAGCCTGAGGCACATGCCTGGTGTCTCTATCGAGATTATATGTGTCCAAGATAGCCTTCTTGAGGTCCTGAAGGAATTCCATTAGAAGGTCCACATGATGCCATCGCTCTATTTCCTTGTGTTGCATCTCGTTGACTCTATTTCCTTGTGTTGCATCTCATTGATGACAAGCTGGATGTCCTTGATTCCTCGAAATCCTCTCTTTCTGCGCAGCAGGAGCATGCTGAAGAGAGTGGAGGAGGAGGTGAAGAGTCAGAGGAGGATGTGGAGGAGTTGGAGGAAGGAGCTCAAG
>JZKD02S2183861.1:17709-29784 GCA_000966675.3 Picea glauca
AATCCTCCCGAGCACCTCCCTACCTCCCTAAAATATGAAATAATGAATACATAGACAATTACATAGATAAATCAATTCTTACCAATCTTTCTTTGTATTTGATCTTCAACAGACTGTTCTTCAATTCTTTTATTCTTTTGGTTGTTTAGCAGGTCAGCTCTGCATCACCCTTTCTATTCTGTTCTTTCTATCCTTCTTTTTTGCTTCTGCTCTCCATTTCATCTCACTCTGTGCATTTGCTTCCTTTCCTGCTACACCTCTGCTTTGGTCCTTTTCTTACTGTTCACTCATTTTTCCATACCGAATAACCAACCAAATTCAGTCTCATTCATATTCTTTTATACAGGCTACCTTGACGATTCCACTTCCCCTTCCAGTCAATAATACAGGGACATCTGTCTTGGAAACTGAAACGCTAACTTCTTTGTCATCATCAGTCTGTTTCTCTTAACTGATTCATAACTGAAGCGTTAATTTGTGAGGAAGAACAGCAACCCTCCAATCACTACTTGATCCAACGGTTAAGATCAAATCAGGATTTCACTCATCGCGATTTCGACATCTGCGATGTCAAAAATCACAAGTCCTCCAGACTCGCGATTCTCCGATTCCCGATGGCTCCTTTCATACACTAGCCCTTCTGAGCTTAGCTCTCGGTCAACGTGACCTTCACTCCATGACCACAACCTTATGTCTCTCTATCAGGATTTTGGCGTTCTTCATGTTCACTGTTCTTTGAATTATGGAATCCCGATCCCTGAAACTCCGATGAGGAGAATCAACGGTCCAGATGCATTTTGGATTCAACGGTTATGATTGAATTGTGAAATCGCACATCGCGATTTCGGGTTTCTCGTTGTCAAGAGATTTTGACATTGTAAAGTATCGATTCCCGATCCCCGATACTCCATGTAGAGATTCAACGGTCCAGATCACTTCTAGCTCGACGGCTCAAATTACATCGCAAAATCGCATATCGCGATTTCGGAGTTTCTGTTGCAGTGTGTTCTTGACATATCAAAGTCCCAATCACCGATGCCTCTGCTGACATCACACGTGTTTTGACATGTGTTAGATCCTGCCACGTGTCACTCTGATTCGTGAATTGCATGAGCCTGAAGTGCTAGATCTGCATGACACCTGCCATTCTCTGGTTGTGCCACGTGTCCCTGGGTGATGTGGTCTATCGAAGTGAGTTGGATCAACGGTCTAGATCTCATGTTGATCTGATAGTGCAGATTCAGTCGGGATTTTGCATATCATGAAATCAGGATTTTCGAGGCATTGTATTCTTTGCATATTGAAACCCCGATCCCTGAAACTCCGATGAAGCCTCCTATCTACATGTGGATGGTCCCGATCTCTTCTTGATTTAATGGCTGCGATCAAATCGTGAAATCGCATTTCACGATTTCGGGGTTTTCGTTATCATGTGAACTGGACATTTCAAAGTTTCGATTCCTGAATCTCTGATGACTTATCTCCCTCGCAACTTCTGCAAATCTGACGATTGTCGGCCTTTCGAGAAATTTGAATGGAATCCAATGATCACTGTCTCTTCTATCTTCCTTCTTCTCTGTAAACTTCTATTGTGCTCGTTTTCTTTAATGCGCACGTTTTCTTCAATGTTGTTCCTCCTGAGCTTTTACGTCTGAATCCCCAAGGGGTTTTATTCTTCATATCTTTCCATCTCCGTTGTTGCCATCAATGACAACAACCATCAACATGCATTCATTGTTTGTTCAATATTTTCTAACACCTCGGACCATCTGGTGAAATAATCAGTGGCCGTTATGATGTATTTATGCTACTGCGAGGATGTCGGATTGATTGGACCTATGATATCCAAGCCCCATTGCTGAAAAGAGGAGTCTAGCGAAACTGGTTGCAGTGGGAATGCTAGTTTCTGTAATCGTCTAGATGCCTTTTGACAAATTAGACACTTGCGGCATAAGGCATGAGCGTCTTTGAAAAGACTAGGCCAGTAATACCCTGCTCTTAATACCTTGTGGGCGCTGGTATCTCCACCAAAATTCCCACTAGCTTCCCTTGCATGTAACTCTAATAAGACTTTTTCTGCTTCATCTTTTTCAAGACAGTGCATAAGTATTCCATCGAAATTTTGGCAAAACAAAATATCGTTAATCAGATGAAAAGAAGAATATTTTAATCTTAGTGATATCCTTTTTTGGGGATCAATGTGATGGGGAGCTAATCCATGTATAAGACAAAATTTGATGTCATCGTACCAGGGACTAAGAAGGTTTTGTGCACAATAGATTTGATTTTGATGGTGCTGATCTGGATTTAACATATCAGTTCCGTTTTGTTGTTCTATAGTTGAATCGACAACCAACTTACATAAACCTTATCCTCTAACAATTTGTGCTGGGGTGATTTCTATGTCATATTCTTCTAAGGATGTGACCCAGTTTTCCCTTTTTTCACCCAGTTCTTTCTGTACTAACAAATTTCTGACAGCAAGGTAAGGGACAATGATTTTTTTCCTAGATTTCAGCAGATAAGATCGAAAGTGTTTTACTTCTTTAAAAACAGGGTAATCTTGATGATCCACTGCTGGGTAATTAAGTTCTGCTCCCTTAAAGGCTGACCTCATAAAGTCTATTGGGACTTCATTGTTTTCAGCATTCTTTTGGGTTAGGACAGCAGCATAAGACTGATCAGAGGCAAACTTGTAGAGGGTGAAGTCTTGCAAAAAATCAAGGCTCATTAGAGAAGGAGAGTCTACTATAGCCTTTTTTATTGAGTCAAAATCCTTACTTTATAAAGGTCCCCAATGGTACTATACATCCTTTTTTATTAAGTTTTGTAATGGTCTCACCATTTTTGAAAAACTGGGGATGAATCTCCTAACAAATTTTATCTGTCCTAAGAAAGATTGCATGGACTTTTTGGACGAGGGAGGAGGCAGTTTCAAAATGACTTGGGTTCTTTCCGGATCAATAATCATCCCTTCATTTGATACAATGAATTCGAGGAGTTTACCTTGTTCTACTGTGAAGACAGATTTTTTAGGATTTAGAGAAATGTCGTACTTCTGACATCATTTTAGAACAGATGTTAAATGAGCTAGATGATCTCCTTTATTTTTTGAGAAGACGGTGACGTCATCTAAGTAAACTACTACATATTGATTGATTAAGCCGTGGAAAGTGATATCCATCACTCTCTGAAAAGTGGCACTAGTGTTTATGAGCCCAAAGGGAATCTTTCTATAAGAATAGGTGCCCCATGGGGTACGAAAAGTAGTTTTGAGCTGGTCTTGGGGAGACATAAGGACTTGGTTATACCTTGAAAAACCATCCAACAAGGATAATCTTTCAGAACCAGATACTTGTTGAAGGATCTGCTCCATGGGAGGGACAGGATAGTTGTCTTTATCAGACGCTCGGTTGAGATTTTGGAAATCGACACATATTCGGATTTCACCACTCTTCTTCCTCACGGGGACAAGGTTAGAGACCCACTGTGTATGCCTTAACAGGAAGATTATTTTAGCATTCAGGAGTTTGTTTAATTCCTTCTTGACTGTTGGTTCGAGTTTTGGGTGCATCTTTCTTAACTTCTTTTGAAAAGATTGGGTCTGAGGTTTCATGGGAATAATGTGATGTATAATGTTAGGGTCAAAGGTTTTTAGGTCGTTGTATGTCCAGGCAAAGACATCTTTGAATTCCTTAAACATCTTAATAAATGCTACCTTTTCTTGCTCAGAACATCCCAACCCCAAATTGATGCACTGTGGGTTGTCTTTAGTTCCCAAATTTACTTTTTCATGTGTCAAGGAGGAACTATTTGTTTTACTATTCACTGATTTTCTAAACTTATAATGAAGATCATAAATTTTTTCTAATCTAACCACAAATTTCGGGATAGAGTTTACCATTTCTGATGCAAATTCCGGGGATCTCGGATCTAGTATTACCGTAAAGTCGCGAAGATTTTCTTCATGGTTACCTTCGTCGATCACTACACCCTAGATAGTTTCTTCCATATGCAGAAAACGGATGATCTATTGATCGTCATCGAAGACTCTCTAATTTTTTATGTTGTCCAGGACGAACAATCTGAACAACAATTCGACGGAAAATGCATGCGGAGATAAACCTTCTACAGGAAAAAGTTTTGAGGCAACGTTAACTAACAAATCAGACTCAGAATTATTTAATCTAGGAATAGAATTTATGTTAAACGTAGAAAACTTGTTCATCAAATTCCATACCTCAGACTGATAGCTTTTAAGGTGCGGAGATAAACAGTGGATAGAATTTTTTACCTGTCTAACCACGATTTCTGAATCACCAAAGACAGTGAAATTTTGAATGTTCAAATCTAGTGCTTTCCTGAGGCCTTGCAGTAGTTCCTCGTATTCGACCGTATTGTTTGTGCATTCAAATTCTAACTGGCAAATAATCAAAGTCTTGTTACCTGCTAGATCGATGAGCACACACCCTGCACCAGATCCTTTCTTATATTTTGACCCATCGAAGTAAAGAGACCATATTTGATTTTCGTCAGGTGCATGTGACCACTAAGAGAAGGTTGTTGACTGTGTGCATGTCATAATTTCATATTGTTGTTCCAGGTCAGTGATGGTAGAAGTTTCGACCATGAAATTGCTTAAAAAAGTGTCCATCCCCTGTATTTCAGGTGAATTGGCAGAAGCAGTGAATGGTTCATTGGGATCATTTAAATCAGTTACTGTGAAGTTAAGATAATGTTCATGATTTACCTTGATTCTATTAGGATTTCCATTCTTGGGCAGCCACAAGTGAGACCAATCCGTTGCAAAATAG
Source organism: Picea glauca (assembly GCA_000966675.3). Taxonomy (NCBI): domain Eukaryota; kingdom Viridiplantae; phylum Streptophyta; class Pinopsida; order Pinales; family Pinaceae; genus Picea; species Picea glauca. The sequence continues at coordinate 22,524 of JZKD02S2183861.1, forward strand.
CCCTGTAATTGTTCTAACCAATCTCTACTTAAAAACAAACCATATACTTCTGGAATATCTACAACAATGATATCAATCACTTGATGGACTTTGGCATTAGATGATAATCTGATAAGCACATTTTTTAATTCGCCTATCACTTTAACACTAGTTCGATCAAGCTGGATAATTTTCAAGCTAGATGGTTGAACTTCGGCATTAATTTTTTGACAGACAGACCAAGGAATTACGTTTGATGATGCACCTGAATCTACCATATAGTTATGTACATTCCTATTGAAAATTTCAAAAGTCAAAAAAAAGGGAGGGACATTTCTGCAAGCATTAACAACAAAAGTTTGTTGTTTTTTAATCGCAGTCCCTGAAACTATTTTATCTACATTTGTTACACTTTTTACAGCAAGGTCTCTTTTATCAGAGGGCTCTGATGTTGTTTTGGGAGAGATCTTTTGAGGTGTTTTGGGGCTATTTTCAACAACTTTGTTGTTGTTTGGATTGTTTTTTTTGTTGTTTTCCGCAATATTTTGCAACATCTTTTGCAGAAGAAAAGGGAATTTTAATAATTCGTAAACATAAATGTTAGCCCTAAGTTTTTTTAGATCCTCAATCAAATCATAATCTAAACTTGGGTTTGCTAAATTCTATTTAGTGTCAATTGATTTAGACTGTTTTGGAGGTATATTAGTTACAATTTCAGAAGAAGACTTATTTGTTGTCTTGTTCTTGGTATTGTAAGGATGCACTGTTTCGAAATTAGCTTGAAAAATGCTATCCGAAAAATGTCCAAAAATGTTTGGGGAGGTTTCGTCCTCGTCCACTATCTCTTGTTCAACTACTTCTTCAGGAATCTCAGGAGGAATCAAGTTATCATGTGCTTCTAGAATCGTTTGAATAACAAATTGTAAGCTTTTTAGATTTAGGCCTTCAGAATTTGAGTTAGGCAGGTTTGTAGGAAAAGGCTTCCTAAAAGGGGGTTTGTAAGGGCCTTTGCTTGAAGAAGCTTCTTCAGCCGACCTTTTCAAATCTATAACTTGATTAGACAACTTCTGAACAACCTTCTGCAAGTTTTCTAAATCCAAACTATCTGGTTGAGTTTTATTTTGGGGGGGTCTGGTAAGGATTTTGATTTTCTTTTTGGAGGATGAACTAGTTTCTACCTCGTTACAGGTATTGTATTTTAGGCTGAGAATATATTTCTCAATTTGATTCGCCTCTTCGAGGACTTCTAACATTGTGGCTTTCTTGGACTTTTTCACCCAAATTTCTATGTTCTGATGTAAAGCTTTCATGTAGTAGGCGACGATAAGATTTTCGGCAGGCATCGAATCCGTGGGGATTCGGTTCTTTAATGTCAGGAACCTTTGATTAAAGTCTTTTACCTTTTCTTTGGGGTTCATCTTTAAACTAGAGAGTTCCATGACTAGAACTTCATGAGACTTATCATCTCCGAATTTCTCAAGGAAACAGGACTTGAATTTATCCCATGACATGATGGTGTGGGGTTATTGGGCAAAGTACCAGGTAGAGGCATTGCCTTCAAAGGTGTAGGGAAAAATTCTACTTACTATGTCTTCGTGTTCGACACTACGGAGCCTATTGGCCAGCATAAATTTTTTGATATGATCTTCAGCGATCTGCTTGGAGTCTGGGTCGAATTTAGGGAGCCATTTCTCTGGGTGTTTAGGTAAAGGATGATGGGGCCCAGGAATGGCCACTACATCTTGGTCGAGCCAAGGTATGGCACAATTGTTTGTATTTTCCATAGGTGTGGGAGGTGTCGAAGGTCAGGATGAAGAACTTCCTTCGTCTAATGATTCTTCTCCAGAAGAAGAAGGGGATGAAGGGAGCGGTGATGGTGGAATACCAGATCCTCCTACTGCAGGAGTGAGGATATGATCTAGGTCCATAGGGTTTAAGGTAAGATCAGTACCTTCAATTTTCTCTCTGATATTAGAGAAGTCTAATGGTTGGTTCAAAGGCCGACTTGGTTTTCTAATACGGGCCAAGGCACTGTGCATTCTTATGAGGGATTGACAAACAATTTCTTGTACGTTGGACCCTGGGAGGTTTGGAGTTACTAGTTCAACGGTGATCCGTGGATTGTCGTTTGATGTGGTTGCTGATTGAGGGACAATGTTGTCATATGAGCGACTTCTTGTTACTATAGGTGAGTGGTTAGGTGAGGGAGGAGTCTCGTGATCTCCCCGTGCCATTAATAGTATTCAGGCCCTCCTTCTAGCGTCATTTGTTGACGGGTGGAATTGACCACTCTTCAACTGGAGAAGTGAATCCGGTTCGGGGTTGTCTAGTTAACCCAAGCCGTTTGGATTAATTCACTCCGATGGGCTTAGTGGTTCCGTTGGCCAAACTAAGTTCTAAAGAAAGCGAAAAATAACTAAAGAAAATTCCATACTTAATAACAATCACGAAAATCTATATGTATATTTAAATATATATATGTACAATTTATTCAAATAATATATGTTTAATAATTCTATATACAATCTGTACAAAACACGAGTTTTAATCTAAACTCGTAAAAAAAATCAAATGTAAATTGATTCCTTTAATAACAATAATAAAGAAAGTGAAAACACTATTTAATTTTTTGGTTTATTTTCTTAGATGTATACATTCTTGAAATCATATATTAAACTTACTTAATCAAACAGAAAATAATAGGTAATGGAAATCATATTATATATATATATATATATATATATATATATATATATATATATACTTTAAAAAATAATGTGAAAAACGAAATAAAATGACAAACTAAACTATTAACACATCCAATGTTTGTTCGATAGAGAATATCTAGCCACTTTATCCACGAAGTAAACCTGCAACAGATCTTAAGGTTGTTCCGAATAAAAGAGAAACAATGCATTAGGGATTGATTTTTGGTAACAGAACATAAAATGGACACAGTTATAGTGATCTTATGATTTTCAAGTAACTACGATGAAATAAATCTTCCTGTAAGAACTTGCATGTAAACATTCAACAGAAATTAGAGATAAATCTCCTAATTTGAATTGGATAGATGATCATTGTGTATGTATTGTAGACGAAACATAAAATATGGACAGCATATAAAATGAATCATATCAACTTGCAATAAATCATGACGACGAAAGAAATCACCATCTATTATCAAATCAATATAAACATAACTTGAATCAAGACATCATACAGAAAAGCTAAAGTTGTAACGTGCATTCTGTTCCATTCAAGTTTGTGATAAAATGTGCATACTCTTTCCCCAGGCCGAGAGGATCCCATGTTTACAAAATGATGTATTTATATAGGTTTCAGGAAACATAATTTTTTCATGTTCATAAGATCAAATTGGTTTCAAAATAAAGGGGGATGCAACCACCCTGATTTCACTAGATATCAAAAAAAAAACTACCAACAGTCTAATTTTTTTTATTCAAAATACATAATTGATATGGTTGGGAGATCTCAAAAGTGCCTCATATCATCTTTGAAATAATGGGCTCCTTAATTATTCTAAAAACAAAATAAAATAGGAAGATATCAGATGTGTTTTTTGTCATCAAATTAAACAATTCGAATTTTCTTAACTGGCTACATAATCTTGTGATTATGTAGCTAGTTATAATAGCAAATGCAATCTCATTTTATTGAATAAATAAAATAGACTAATATTAATAATAAAAATAGTTTATTCAATCAAACCAAATATCCTAACTTAAGAATGACAATAATCATGCTAACAAAATCATACCTCTAATCATAAAACCAAATCATATCAAGAAACTTAGGAGTTAACGATAGTTGTAGTTGCCTCTACGTTTTTGAAAATCACATGACCTGTAGTTTTCAAATGCTTCTCCTTCCCTTGGATGATGGATTCAAGCATGTTGTTTTCATTTGTTAACATATCAACCTGGTCTCTTAAAAACTTGACCCGTGACTGTAGAAACAGGACATCGGTATAGTATCTGTCGATCCACAATTGGCATACATCACACTGTGATTGTGAGGCGTTTGCATTAGAACGAACAAGATTACAAATTGGAGAACCCTCCATATGGATAGCAGATTTATTGCAGAGCTGGATACTAGGGAACTCTGGGTTATCTTTCAAAGAAGGAGGCAAATTATCGACATAGTTATAGGGTCAGTCAGGGTATAGCCCGAATGACACAGGGTCTTCTTCAGCAAGGAATTTGTCAATTTCTGAGTCTGAGCTTTCGCTTACTTCAATCATGTTGATCGGGTCTGCACGGGAGTTTGTTTTATTTTGAATAATTCGAGATATTAACCGACCAGCTCTTTTGTTTTTAAAATTGACATCAACACTACCTTTTAACTTCTTTCCTATAGGTTTCTTCACAGTTTTAATACAATCCTTTGGATGTGTAACCGGTTGAATGTCCTGTTGAATGACCTTAGGGTAGCTCGAGGGTTTGTTGCTAGGGGAAAAATCACAAGCCTTGAGAGCTGGAAGAGAGGTCGTCGGGTTCACAAGGGTTTCCTCAACGACTGGCTTATCTACTTCTCCCAATTGGTTACCAAAACCATTGTGTGTAATGAACAAATCCCAACAGTGATTTTGACTCTAACTGATGCATGAGGATGATTTTAATCAGGTCATGATGAAAAAGACTTGAATATTACCTCTATTTCTTAAAGCTTTTCCCCATTTAATATGGACTTCTGAGTAGGTAATAGGGCATATGCAACAGAAAACCAATAAAACTCATAAGCAAGCGTAAATGATATAGGAAAACAAGTCTGAATCATCCCTCAAATGTGATGAATTGCTTCACTACAACAAGTAAATCATGCCACCTAGTTTTCAAAAATGAAATTGGCATACCTCCATCACAACTGGTTATTTTCCGTGAGGTAAACAGTAAAGTCCAAGGGACTTCCTCCACTTACGCATTTTTGAACCATTTCTGACCAACCGCTGGCAACCCCATGGCTTGACTCAAGAACTCTTCAGTTACTTCCAATTTCACATCACTGACTTTTTCCCTACAACCATCAAAGGTTAAGGTGAACTCTTGGGTGAACAAAGCATTAAAACCCTGAAACTTTTTGATGAAAATATGTCAACCATTCCTTTCCAAATCTTCCCTGGCATTATGATATGAGAGCAGGGTTTGTATACTATTCGGTTCAACCCTTACCACCGGAGCCATACTGAATGAAAGGGTACTTAACGCACAACACACGGGTAGGGTTTGCAAAAATGAAATAGAGTCATAGTCTCGAGCTTTAACAATACATGTTGTAATGATCAAAAACCATGGGCAGGGTGTTTAATCAAAATGCATGTGAAGAGTTTTGTGAAACCCGACACCATGCTAAGGAGTAATGGAAATCCTATACATCATATGCCACCTTGGTATTGAGTACAAGCTAGGACCAAAGTACTCAAAACAACATAAGTGAACATATCATGGTTTGATTGCAAAGTTGGGTAAGTTTACAAAAATCGAATAGTCAAAAGCTTCATGACAGAAATATGATCGAAAATCAAACCAAAATCAATACAAAAAAAATCAAATATCAAATGGTGGGGTTATTTCGTTCATACAACCATTAATCTCTTAGGCATGCTTAGAGTTGAAAGGATAACAAACAAGGAGAGCAACATGCTCATAGCAAGAAATCGCAATTCTGTAATAAACCATATGATCAATTTCCCTTTAATGAAAATTTCAAAAACATAATGGTAATCCCAGTTGCAAGTTTTCATGCTTGCAGTCATAAAAACAAAATTTGAAGAGAGGATAGGTAAAAAGCGATGATTTACAACTGTGGTTTCGAAACTTCTCATGAAGATTAATAAAATTTCATGACCCTGTGTAGGCAGCTTATGTAGGTCAATTTATTTATATAATCAAAATAACAATAACATTATTGTTGCCAACACCCACTTAAGGACAAGATCGCTTACCTCAAAATTTCTGTTAGAGGTAGAATTGGAATCAAACCAGTTTTTGACAATTAGTTGATGTTGATCCAATTTTCATTTTTCTTGAGCCCTTACTTCCTCTAACTTCAGCAAATCGTTAATCTGACTTTCCAAGGGGGGGCAGTTTTCTTATTGCACCTTCTTTGATAACTGCAGAGATGGAAGAAGGACATGCGGTGGGAGAATTGCTTCCCTGCCGTAAATGAGAAAAAAGGGGGAATTACCAACAGCATTTTTAGGAGTTACTCTATCAGCCTAGATTGCATTAAGTAGTGCATTATGCTAGTTTTGTGGTTTTCGGAGACCGTTCTCTTGATGATCTTGATCAGTTTTTTATTAGTTCATTCATCCAAACCATTAACTTGGGGGTAATAGCTGGAGGAATACTTTAATTTTATTCCTTTTTCTAAAGCAAAATCACTCATTTCAAGAGACGAAAAATAGGAAGAATTATAAAAAACTAGGCATTCAGGGATACCGAAACGAGTGATAATATTTGCATTTAGGAAAGATATTACCTGGCTGGTGTTTACCACTTTTAATGGGGCAACCTCAGACCATATAGTGAAACAATATGTGGTTGTTATGATGTATTTATGCTACTGCGAGGATGTCAAATTGATTGGGCCTATAATATCCAGGCCCCACTACTGAAAAGGGGAGACTACCGAAACTGGTTGCAGCGAGAATGCTGGTTTCTGTACTCGCCCAGATGTCTTTTGACAGATCACACACTTACGATATAAGGCATGGGCATCTTTGAAAATACTAGGCTAGTAATAACCTTCTCTTAATACTTTGTGGGTAGTGGTGTCTTCAACGAAACGCCCACCAGCTTCCCCTGCATGTAATTCCAATAAGACTTTTTCTGCTTCATCTTTTTCAAGACAGCGCATAAGTATTCCATCAAAATTTTGGCGAAACAAAATACCATTTACCAACTGAAAAGAAACAGATTTTAATCTCAGTGCTCTCCTCTTTTTTGGATCCAAGTGACAGGGAGTTGATTCGTGTATAAGATAAAACTTAATGTCGTCATACCAAGGACTAGTAAGGTTTTTTGCACAGCAGATTTGATTTTGATTGTGCTGATCTTGAATTAACATATCAGTTTCATTTTGTTTCCCTATAGTTGAATCAACAACCAATTTACATAAACCTTGGCCTCTCACAATTTGAGAAGGAGTGATTTCAAGATCATATTCTTGTAAGGAAGTGACCCAATTTGCCATTTTTTCACCGAGTTCTTTTTGTACTAACAAATTTCTGACAGCAGGGTAAGGGACAATGATTTTC
>JZKD02S2183872.1:29448-41362 GCA_000966675.3 Picea glauca
ATCGATTGGATGAGTGGGCAGGTAAGTCGTTGAGGTAAGGCTCCACAATATGTTTGATATCGTGGAAAGCATAGGACATGGCTTGATGGAATGTAGCACCAGCACTTTTAAGGCCAAAAGGTAGTTTCCGATAGGAGAAAGTTCCCCATGGGAAGATGAAGGATGTCTTATGCTGATCAGCAGGTAAAATGTCAATCTGGTTATACCTCAAGAAACCATCCATAAAAGAGAAAATTACGCTACCAGCACAATTATCAATAATCTGGTCGATAAAGGGCGTAGGGTAGTTGTCTTTCGGACAAGCCTTATTGAGGTCCCTATAATCAACGCAGACATGAATGGTCCCTTGCTTCTTAGTAATCAGAACAATGTTTGAAACCCATTCCGTCAAAGAGATAGGATAGATGAAGCCAGATTTCAATAATTTCTCAACTTCTACCTTCATAGCCGTTGTCTTCTTAGGATGGACTGGGCGGAGTTTCTCTCAAACAAGTTTTACACCTGGATAACTTTTAATCTCATGCACAATGATCGAAGGATCAATCCCTAGCATCTCTTCATATCTCCAAGTGAAGACATCGTAAAATTCTTTAAACAAAGCGGTATAGGAAACCACTTCCTTGGGCGTACAATTAACACCGAGATTAATATTTTCTACAATACCTTCCTTGATCGAAATATATGTTTCAACTGGAGAGGTAATGTTGCCTAAATTCCCTTCAGAAATAGAATCTTGTGTAAGTATAGGTGATTGGGGAAATTAGACATTATTAGGGGGGAAGAAAGAGTGTATATCTTCCTGGATTTCTTCGAGAGGTGGAAGAAAAGAGGATGGATGATGGCTATCATTCCAAGGTATGTCATCGATACTAAGCATTTCCATTATTGATTCATCAAAAGGAAAAATTTGGGAAATGTAGTCGAATGCAAATGTCAAGGAATTTAACCACAATGGCATCGAGTAAGTGTCAGGTGCCAAGAGATGTTGGTCATCCGAGGAGGGAGAGGTGGATTGGATGGCAACGTATGAGGTTTTGGCTGGACTAAATAACATGGTGTCACCTAGTGCATCAAATTTCAATGGACTATGTACAATCCAAGGGTCATATGATTCCAAGCATTGGTAAACCGTAGTCGAAATCATATTGATTGCGGCAACATGATGTGTAGTGGGTGGAAGTGGTGTAGGGAAGGTACCCATAAGGATAGAGTCTTTCAACAAGCCAACACCAATGCTTTCATACATGATCTTGTGATCTCCCAATAATATAATATTGTTGGTAGCAGGGGTGCGAGCGTCAGGTGTACAGAAATGTAACTGATCGACAGTGCCAATTTTACCTTGATGAGGAAATTGCACACATCGAAATACTGACGAAGCAACGATAGTCATAGTATAAAACCAACTTCTTCCAAGTAATAAGTTGTAATCGAGGGGAGCATTGACCACCTCGACATCAACAATGACGGTTTTTCCACCCAACTGGATGGGAAGGGACTGTAAAATCCCATGGGGATGAAAACATCTCCCATCGAATGCGCATAACATCATTGGGGATTTGTTAAGTGCGGGTGATTTTAAACCTTTCCAACATGCTAAAAACATGACACAAGTAGAGGCTCCTTCATCCAAGATGGTTCGGTGAACTTGTTGATTGTGAACAACAACATCAATTTGGAAAGAAAGTTGGTGGCATAGTCGAGATGTATAATTGTCCAGATAAAAAATAATATTGTTGGACGAATCAGGATCAATAGTGCCAATAGTAGCCAAGAGCGTTCTACATTGAATTGGGCAGTGCTATAGAATTTCTAATGCAGACATAGCGCACAGTGCTTGAGCCAAATCTTCAACAATGTTGTAATTCTGGGTGACACGTGAACTAGGATTAAAGGTATATTTATGGATAGTTCTCTTAGGAGAGCATAAGATAGAGTCGAAGGTAGGTTTTTCTATATGAAGTGGTCTAGATGGAGGACTAACTGAGGATAGTGATGGATCTGGTAAAGTACCAGTACCATTAGTTACTTTTCCTCTGTTAGGTTTAACTAGTGTGTCGTATGTCATAGAGAGGGTGTTAAATCAATCCCATTAAACATGTAAATATGGTCACTTGTCAAGGATTCATCATGGGAAGGATGGCTGGAACTACCCCCTAGAGAGGGGGTTTGAGAAACCATAGATTACTATTATGGAAAAGGATGAGTAAGCACGGTGGGTTGGGAATTCCCCTGAAAAAGTTTGGCCACTTCATCGCGATGCAGACAGTCTTGAGTGTAGTGATCATCACCATAAATGATACATGGGAACTTCGGTTTCCGTTGTGGTTGATTTTCATTAGCAGGTGGTGGGTTTTGATTTTTTGGTTGTTCATTGCTATTATTCTTTTTGTTTTTGTTCTTTGTTTTCTTCTTACCTCTGGTTTGTTGTGAAGGGGCATATTGAACTACATTCACCTCAGATATTTGAGTTTGGGGGAAGGTAGAGGAGGGTGTGGTCAAATTGGGAGTAGATGTCGGAGCAGATCGATTTTCCATTTCAGTCGACCGGGAAATAGATTGGGTTTTGATGGAGTCGATAACTCCATTTTCATGTGACATGGATGATAGTTTAGATGGATCGGTATTTGCACGAGTAGCAAATGGGATTAACTCATACAAAGTACCAGATTGGGAATAGACCAAATATAAGTACTGAGCCTGAGAAATGGCCTCTTTCTCAGTGACTACACCACCCATGGTGACATCATGAGCAATCGAGGGTAACAATGATTTAGTGAACCATTCCACCAATAATTGGTCAGGAATGACTGCTTTGATCAGCCTTCATCATTATCTCCACTCATGAATATGATCAGAGATATGCACGGAGACTTTCTGACAAAGGAAGGTCAAGAGTTCGGTACCCGTCTCATATCGAATGGGTAGTTTAAAGTGCATGAGAAAGGACATGGAAAGGGAGTTAAAATCTTGGAAAGAACCACATGGAATTTTGATATACCACCTGGTTGTTGAGCCCATAAGTGTTCTCTGAAAAAGATGTAAATGAATAGAGTCATCCATTAAGGAGTTCGAAGAACACCATAAATGGAAAGTCATCACATGGTTGATTGGGGCTTCTCTAGGTTTACCATCAAATTTTGGAATATTAGAAGGTAGTTTAGCCAGAATCATTGGCCAGAAAGGATAATGACGTATAGGATCATTGGTCAATCGAGACAAGTTTGGGAGATCTAGAGTAGCAAGGAATGGTAGCTGTCTGTTAACTTGAGGGTGAGACTAGTGTGGCATAGGGACACCAATAGGACCGTAGACTGGGTTAGGTGGATAATTGTAACCAGTAGGTCCTCTTGCATACAGTTGTTGCTGACCAGAGTAAACAAGATTCAAGGAGGGTTGAGAATCATGTGTGAGTAGAGGATAACCTGATGGATTTTGAGGATTAAAATTTGGTTGATGGATTTGTCCATAAGGTGGATAGACATTTTATCCATAAGGAGGATAAGGTTGTTGTTGTCCTTGAGAATGTTTCCCCCCAGGGAATAGTGGATTTTCCAGAAAAGGAGTGTGCCAAGGATTGGGCGTTGTAGACGCATTTTTTCTAGAAGGTTGATGATGGGCTCTCGTTTGAGGCTTCCCTCCAAATGGAGGTTTCCCTTCAAAAGTAGGTTTCCCGCCAAACGGAGGTTTCCCTTCGAAAGGAGGTTTCCCCCCAAACAGAGGTTTCCCTCCAAATGGAGGTTTCCCGCTGAAATGAGGTTTCCCCCCAGCATGAGGTTGAGTGCCTGTAATTTGGACACTAGTTGTAAACAATTGATCCGTGTTGCTTAATGTATTAGAGCCACTAAGACCGGTCCCTCCAGGTTTTTGTGTAGGTAAATAACTTTCGGGCATAACTTGGGTAGTGTTGAAAACAGAAGGATTGAGTCCTCTGTAGCCAAGGGGAAGTGACAAGGAAGGTCAAGATGATAGTGGTGTACCAATAGAAGCTTGGATAACCACCACATTACCGATGGGAATAGTCACAATGTGAGGGACCATCGTAGAATGGGACATCTGGAGAGAAATAATGGAACTTGGACCAACAAACTACATGTTCGGACCAACAGACGATGCGATGGAACTGATGGTTGTACCAGTAAAATGATCTAAAGGTAAAGTATAGGTAACAGACGTTTCTGGTATTTGTGATATGACAGGTATATCAACGCCTGTCCCTAATCCATAAAGGTCTCACACCATGGGCTTCGAACTATATCAGAAGTCCAAAGGGGATTTTCGACAAGAGGATTCGAATGAGACCCAGTCGAAATTTCAGAAAGATCAATGACAACAAGTTCTTCGACTGAATTCATCTAGAGAAAACGCCTTTCATATCCCGCAGGAATGAAAAAAGCCTCCATAGGATCCGTAACAATTCGAAAATCTTCTAAAGAAGTGGAAACTTCCTCCTGTGAGGTTATAACGTCATGGAACTCACTTTTTTGAGGAGAGCCCTCCATAGAATGAGGGGGTAAAGGGGTAGAATCTTCCATATTTTCTAGGGGAAGTCCCTATACCTTATGCGAACAGCGAGGAGAGTCAATGTTGGCAGAAAAAATTCGACGAAAAAAAAATATGGCCAACTAACGACAAAGAAACAACATACACTAATCAAATCTAGGAATCAAACCAAGCAAACAAAACCTTCTCTCAATGACCATACTAGTTGGTGATGAAATCCAACATCGTGTGATCAAGTCAAGAAGGGGATAGGATATGGTGGAACAGTTACAATGGAGACCTTCTTAACGGACTTTCACCTTGGTGCAAGATTCCACGCAGTAATTGTGGATTTACCCTCCAAGGAGCTCGAGTGAGTTTGACCAATGTCTATTCCAGGTACAGTGAGACTTCCCTTCACTGTCACCTCGTGTAAGTACTTAAATATTATGGAAAATAAGGACACCAACTCACAGTCATCCCCTGGGAGGGTACATTCGATAGTCCATTCTGAACATATGAGTAGGATAACAAGTCTGAAATCCTTCGAGAGAACTGAGGACAAGTGGACCTATAGAAATCCAGAGGACCCCAAATAGATTCAGAGTTCACGAAGCATCGAGACCAAATGAAACTAGCTGAGCCTCAAGAAGAACCCTCAGTATACGATCCGACCACTACAAATAGTTGAACCACAGAGGGATAATCTCCATAATTCTCTCGAATGCGACCTCGTTCATAACCCCTGTGTGAGAGGGTGATCCCAGAAATCCTATACGACAATTGGATTTTTTTCTCCCTACTGCAAGATGCTAATGTTTGTTTTGAATACTTTGGAGAGTTGTACTCACTTTCTAATCCAAAGTGCTAATCATATTCTAATTTTCGTGGAATATCCTAAAAATAAAATGTTCTAGATAAATTTTAATTAGCGTTAATTTTGCAGTTGTTCTTTACTCAAAGGGTGTATGACAATGAAACTGATGGTATTATGACTCAAATCCCAAAAAGATGCATAAGAAATGATAAGCAATTTTTTCTTTCAATGAATGCCTTTTTAAGGGAAAGAGAGAGATGTTCTTTTCACTATCAAGTAGTAAGATTCAAATACCTCAATCAATTTGTTTCTCAATCAAATCCAATATAATGCTAAAACTCATAGAATTCCTTTCTAAAATCCAAAAACAATCATAAAAAGTATGCTTTTTCTTTATGTGTGAATGATAATCAATATGATATAAAAACTTCCTATGCCATCTAGATTGGAAAGTCAACAAGGTTCAGACAATCAAAAGCGAGTTACACATAAACAAAAAACACACTCTTGTGGTGATAAAACAAGAAAGAAAAAGATGACAAAAATTTTCAAAAACAAAAACCAAAAGCTCAAAAAGATTGAAAAAGGTTCAGACAAGATGACCTCAAAGATCAAATGGGATGGTGCACAGATCTTTGAAATTCCTCACAAAAGTTTCCACTCAGCTGGATAAATGAGAAGAAAACAATATGACGACTCTAAATCAACAAAGACGAAGAGTAACTTCAAGGAAAGGAAAGAAAACGTCAAAATTCCAAACAAGAAGAGATCAATTCTTAGAAAATAGAGTATTGAAGGCCAAGATGAAGATAAATTGAGATGATAAGACCCTGAGCAAGTGAAAAAATAAATAATTGAACCTTAGAGGAAGAAGCCCTAAAGGATTTTTCACAAAAAAGGGGCAGTGCTCTGGTGTAAGGGGCACCAGAGCGTTCCAACGCTCTGTGTAAACCTAGCAGGGAGCCCCAACACTCTGGTAACAAGGGTAGGGGGGCGTTGGCCTCTAAAAATTCAGGAAAAATGTCGAGAAAGTAAAAAAATCAAGCCAAATCAGTCAATCAACTTGAATGTGATGGAAACAAGAGCCAATGACATAGATCTAAGAACCAAATATAGTATGGAGGAAGATCAAATAATGAGCAAAAGACAAGACAAGATCTAGGAAAGGAAACGTAAATCAAGGTCCCTCCCCAGCAGAGTCGCCAATTTCTATTACAGGTGAATCTTTCTGTGAACAAGTGGATTCCCTCTTGGTATATAGACCCCTAAAACCAAGACAAAAAGGGTGCTATAATTGGTCACTAACATCCTTTTATATCTAATTAAGCTAATATACGAAGAGGAAGAAGAAAAATGTGTACCTTGTTAACGACGTTTTTCCTTGCAAAGTCCAAGTTGAGCTTCAATCCTAAGCTCCTCGATAGGTCCTATAGAACAATCAAAGATACAAAAAACTTCCTATTCTACTGAGATTAGCTCAAATACAGATCTATCTACTGAAGACACTTTCATGTGAAACAAACATAAACTTGAAAGAAACAGGACAAGCATGTATGTGTATTAATGAGAACAATGAAGAGTACTTACAATCCTCTGATGAAGGTGCATCAACTTCTTCCATCTCTCCTTGTCCAACCCATTTGATTAAGTAATCTACATTTATTATGCTTCAATGGCATCTCACTTATGGGATCATAAGTTCTGTGTAATTCTCAATCTCCATATATCCTTTCACCATGAAGAAGCCTCCTTATATAGGCTTGGAGAGACCTAACCACTTAAGATATATTTGGGATAAGTTGAGGATTCATCTCCTTCAGTTGTGGATCTCCCCTAATATCATGCCTCGACCTCATATTCGAATCCAACCACCTTTATATATTGAGGGGATTCTTCCCTGATTTCCTCCAACAAACCAAATTTCACCCAAAAAAGGCTAGCGCTCCCTAAAAAAGGGACATAGAGCGTTGGAACGCTCCCCTAGAAGAGGGTACATAACGCCAACGCTCCTTGACAGTATGTAGGGGAGCGCTCCCTTCCAAATTTGACTTTTGAGTGGCTTTTTTAATGGAAAAAGTCTTGTACTCCTTGTCAATTGATTTCTCTTCTTCAAGACTAGTCTTTTGAGGTGTCTTAAGTGTATTTACGATGTCATTATAGAGACGACATAGACAAGATAATAGTTTGATGTTTGCGACACTTGCGACACTTACGACCAATATGTGACACTTGCGATATTTATAATGATGACACTAGCCATCATTGCAATGAGTGATTTTGATGTGTAACATTCATCCCCCAATTCTACAACCTATGATGAAGAAGGCACAGTAGGTACTGCGTGGATCAATTGAATAGCTTGTTGTATTTCCTTTAGTTCCTTCTCAACCCTTCCATACAAATCCTCCTGCTTCACTCCATATCTCTACAAGATATCTTCAGAAGCATCCTCCATCTCTCCACGGACCAAGTTGATGTCATCCTCCGTGAGCATGGCCTCTAACTGCGGCTTGATAGCACACAACTTCTTTCTTGTTGAAGGTTTCTATGGAGAAACCTTCCTCTTTTACGATGTTACTGTTTCAGTAGGGGGATCTTTCGGTGGTGTAGCTTCACCTTCTCTTTTCTTTTCTCCTCCATCCCCTCCTCCTTTTCCATTTTCTTCATCTCCTCCTCCTCCTAGTGAGCCAGAGCCATTTTCTTCAGAGGAGATGTCCTCCTCATCAGTATCTATATCTGGACTTCCTCATTTTTCTTCTTCTTCTTTGTCCCACTGGACTTTCTGACATGCTCGAACTGGGTGACCAAGGGGATTCCTATAGTGTCAGTGTTAGAGAGTTCTACATCATTGACTGGTACAAGGAACTCCTCCAACCATTCCTTGGTGATATGTTGCATGTCCTCATTTGTCAATTTGTAATATGATTGTAAATCTTCCTTTCTCTCATCTTTGTGAGTAGTGATATAGATAAAGTGTGGATCTGTGGGGAACTTTTCTACTGGTTTGTACTGGTGCAGGGTCCATGGAAATGCTTCAATGGAAAACTTCAACTTCTTATAATAGGCATGGAACACAACATTGGAATGCGATTGATTTGACATGTCGTTGGTGTACCACAAGGTGGAGAACCTAGCGACCAATGACTCTAATGGTTCAATCTCGAGGAAGGTGGATCCTTCAGGCATTTGCCAAGTGACAAATGCGATCAACACGATCAACCAGCTAAAATGAAATTTGTATCCCTGATCCTGAGCTTCGCAACATTCTTTCTCGATATCATTGACAAGGTAGCTCACCCAATTCATATGCATACCCTCGACACATTTTCCTGCGAAGTCCACCACAAAATCAGTGACCTGTGTGGGGCGGTTCTTCCTTACCAGCTTGCTAGCTATGAGTTGTAAAGTGAGGAACACTGCGCCATCCTAGATAGAGTCTACCTTGTAGCCTCACTTTTCCTTTTCGACTTCATCATAAGCCTCCTTGATGTGTTGTGCCAGGGAGCGTTTCGAGGCCTTCCCTAGGTAAAACTGTTGAGGGTCAAGTCCCTACATGCTTAATCTTGTAATCAATTGGATCAATGTTGGATCCATAGTAATATGTCGGTCGAGACATAGGTATCCTCCATGGTACCATGACAAGAGGATTTTAACACAGGAGTTAACCTCCTGGTGAAGGCTAAAATGGGGAATCTTCATCACATTTAGTATAGTGGACTGCACCAGCTCCTTAATCCATGGATGGGAGACCAGGCGAGGCTTCTTCCTAGTTTTGTTTGTCAAATTTTGGTGGGGTGCGATCATAGCGTAGTTATTTCTATATCCAAGGTTAAAGGCATTCTTCTTCAGTAGTGGGATTTGTCCCAACTGACTCCCAACTATGCGTATTCCTTTCAGGATGTACATGGTGATGAGGGTGTACTCATAATCATGTGGGATGTTGTCACGGTTAACCGTTCCAACCAAAGGTAGGATATACTCTGGTATGATCGACGGGATCTGCTTCGCATTAGCCAAATCACTGCGATGCTTACTTTGCTGCTCAGTCACGGGGTTGACACGGCCAGAATTCCGTCCAGTCGAAGGGGAGGCCTAAAGTCCTCTGGTCGATGATGCCTAGACACCTTCAGAAAAGTGTTTGTTGACCATTATATTCTTGAGGATCTCCTCAAAATAATTCTCTAATGCACTAGGTTTTCCCGACATTCTCTCTTTTAAATAGACAGGTCGAGTAGGAAAACAGACAGATGGAGTAAACAACCAGATGGCAAGGTCTAGCTTCATATAACACAACTCAATACACAATTAGTTCTCTTCTTGTCTCATATAATCATGGGTGGAAAAAATTGGTCCCGACGCAGCGTCCGATGGCTTAAATAAGCGAGCGTCGTAATGGATTCTTCCAACGGGAAGGCATGTTTGCATCAATGCGAATCTGTCTATTATGGTGTGATCTCAATGTCCCAAAAGTGGTCCATCCTCCCATAAATGTGTTTCCTATCCATTATGGAGTGTCGTTCTAATGGTCAGGGTACCTCCAATGGTCATATAGATTCACCAGGGAGAAGTCCCATTTTACGTGGTTCTGTTGTTCCAACGAGGTTCAAATCCTGCAAACCTACATCCTGTGAATTTCCAGTCTTTGAAGTATTCCATATGTTCTCTATAGTTGTCTATATATTTTCCAACTTGGATTTATTTTTACTGAGCTTCCTTGCCTTCTTTCATATGATTTGAATCTCTCTAACTGTTTCTGGATTCCTCTTTCCATTCTTATTCTTATCTTCTCCTAGTGTGGTGACTTCGCACTGTTGATGTGCTCTCAAAGGGTTCGAATTTAATACCCCTTCTCTTATTAATTCTTGTGTGGGTATTCTTCTTCCTTGAATGGATAGGTCCTTCAAACCTCTTGTGTTATTTCAACCTCGTCATCTAATTCTCTTGCCTTCTGTTGCTTCAACTTATCTTCTCATTCTTCTATCAGTCAATCTATTTTTCTAGCTATGAAATCCCTTAGTTATTTATTTTTATTTTCTGTAGCTTCTTCCTCTGCTTTCCTTCTGATCTGATCCTTCTCAATCCAAGTCTTTCCTAACAAAATTGGGAAAGGGGCATTGTTCTCAATAAACTTATTGACTTCAAATTCCTCTTCAGTCGATGTTCCATGGATAATAATAGGTACATTAGTAACTCTTCCACATAGGGTTATCATCTTTCCCTTAAACAAGCCTATTCTTCCCAATGAAGGTACCATAGTAGGATTTCCCAAAATTTCCCAAGTGTCTTCTATCATAATATTCACTTATGTTTCCTCATCCAAGACACAGTCTATGTCGAAGTCTCCTATTCTTGTACTTATGTGCTATTTTACTTTTAGGATCTCTAGTAAGATGACATCTTTGTGATCATTCATTGTTTCTTTCAACTGTACTAATGTAGTCTGAACTTCCTCTGATCCTTTCTCTTGTTGATTCTCTAACATGACCTTAGTATATTGATAGTTTTTTTGTCTCATGTTCATTTGTTCAACTTTAGAAACAATTCTTGGACAATCCTCAACTTCATGACCAACAATTTTATGACAAAGACAAATAGTTCTTGTACCAGGGAATTCGTTAGCAATATGTACCAGTATTCTATAGTTATAACACAATGTCAATCATATTTTTATTTAATATGTTCCCCAACCTCTTCTGTACTGTGCACTAGGATCACAGTGCTGGACCTGCAATCTGCACAAATTCTTTCTAGGTTTCTGCATCCACTTATTAGTCCAAAGATTCCTTTTGTGCATAGGAATAACACATCTTTCTTCATTTCTATTGTCTTTACTTAGATCAAATATTTCTTCCAACTGCACCCTATCCTTCAGACTAGGACAAAATCTATTAAACATACTTAAATTCATTCTTTCGAAACGAAAATTTTCACTTGTCTTACTCTTATCAAAGCACAGAGATTTACCTCTTTTCTTCATATCGGGTTTCTTTCTTAGCGCAGAGCTTAGAAAGTCAAGTAGAATACTGCACACTACAACAATAGATATACACATAGTGTTAGAAAAATAGGACCGCAGAGAAATAAAATAAAACAAATGCAGAAACAAAACACATAAGACACACAATACAAGAGAGACACAGATTTACGTGGTTCACCTAGTGTGGGTTACGTCCACCAGAGAAATTTCCAGGTCCTTCCTTTATTAATATCCAGCAAATGAAGGGATACAACCTACAGCAAAACCCGTTGTAACTTACTCTTCTTTCTCTCACAGTCTCCTCTCTCAGAATACAATATTCACCATCAATCATAGCCGCGATACATTTCCCTCATAAAAGAGGGTTGCCTTCTAGGGAAAAAAACCCTAACATAATCTCTACCGTTAGATCTGTGACTTTATAATGAACGTTCCAGATTTACAATGAAATTACAATATACTTTTATAAGGCAATTTTTGCTTCAGGGGCTTCGCCCCCAAACCCCCGCTGGGGGCCCTCTTTCCCCCAGACCCCCCGGACCCCGCAGAGGGGGTACCCCCCCTCTGCACTCCCCCGCATGGAAGAGTGTACATACTTCTAGGGTGTAAATACTTCATGGGGTATAAACACGGCTGAA
>JZKD02S2183883.1:0-16813 GCA_000966675.3 Picea glauca
ACAAAACAAAATTTAAGGGAAGGGCAATGTCACAATAGATAAATAATATAATATAAAGACATTAAAATAATAAATAAAAGTAAAATTACACATTAATGTAATAAAAGGTCATGACTCTTCATAAAACCATAAAGGGCATACATATAGGTAGGCCCTATCTTTGTAATATCATCCTCATTTATTATCAATTATTATTATTTTATATATATCTTATTATGGATTCTGAGTAAGTTGTTCATTACGAAATCTTTGTGTCTTTCACATTAAACTATTATTTTAAAGGTCCACCCTACCTCTAACAAACATCAATGCTCTCTACCACATTGGGTAGCTCTGGAGGACTTCGAGGGCTGACATGTCACATGGTATATGGGTTAAATCTTCCACAATGATATTATTATGGGTAGCTCATACATTGTGATTATGCATGGACTTACAAAACACACCCTTTCATGGTCAAAGCATTGTGTCAAGTGATGGATTTTCTATTTGGACAGGGTCACCAAGATAAGAAGTAGATGCAAGGTCCTTATTCAGATGAGTCTATGGATTCTTGTAATTACAAGCCCATGTTTGAAAATTTATTGTCTAGTTCGACACGTAAAGCACTAGGTGATGAAGGAACAGGTCTTCCCATGTTAGATGAAACACTCACACTTGATGTTGGCACAGGGGCAGACCCAGGGTTCAACGGTCAAGAGCGCACCAACAAATCCCTAACTACCGACCCTTTCGGCAACACCCACGAAGTAGATGAAGTCTCACTCGAGGTAGAGGCAGGGGTGGTTGTAAGACTCAGGTGTCTGCAACCTTAGCTGGGACACAAATATGTGATTATATCATTTACAGAGCACTTAGCATTGATCATTCATCAATATTCAACCCTTATTATACTTCGCAGACAACACAGAGCATCACAATGTATACTCAGATCTACAATATTTCAGCACTTAACCATAGTAACCCAGATCAAATCCAGTAGATCGACACTAATCATCCTCATACACATCAGATATAACAATCATATATATCTAAGAAGCACAGAGCATAAGTGGATATATCAAAGCACATAGCATAAGCAAAGATAAACACATTGAATCAAATCACAGAGCATAACACACAGATTTACGTGGTTCACCCCCACCCTGGGGCTACGTCCACAAGATCTTCTTCTTTATTATCGTCTTCAATCTGTTACAAGTACAAAGCCTCCAAAACCCTTCTTCGCATAGGACATAAGATCTGTGCAGCTCGCTAGATCCTTCTTCCTTGTGTTACAACACTTAGCTTTCTATAGCAACCTCTTAGTAACTTGCACTTAGCCTTGCAAGCCTTACATAGTTCGCAAAAAGAACTTATTCAACATCACATAGATGCACTACCAGTTGCACTAAGTGATCACATCTATTGCTTCTTACATTGCTTATCTTTCTATTTATGCATTACAAAAGTGGGCCTAAACGTGGGTAAACCCTTGGGCTGACATCCATTTCCCATTACATTAACCCAAAACCCTAAAAGGGGCCCAAAAGTGGACCAAGAGCTCATGATCTCTACTTCGCCCGGCGCTCCATCTTTGACGGGCTGTCGAAGTCCAAAAACGGTCAAATATGACCAAGTGTTCCTCAAAACTTGGTCAAAGGTCAACAGGCCCCCAACACTCACTTGTGACTCGTCCCGAGTCACTCTAGTCTGATCAATTCTACCTCGAATGCCTCGAGCTTGGCTCGAGCTGCTTCAACCTATTGTTGTGCGACAACCTCTTACTCAGTGAACTCCTGGATTACTGCGTTGTTTACTGGCCCTTCCAGGCATTGTTCCGCGGTGATGACAACCTGTTCAAGCTCGGCTCCCTGGCTTTCAACTTCAGTGAACAGTTGGCATGCCTTTTCTTGGATTGGTTGAAGTCGTTGGGAGACTTCCATCACTTTACTTTGCAGTGTGTGTACCTGTTTTTGGGCGGTGCGTTGTTCTAGAAGTCTCTTCATTCTTTCGACTGGGGTCAAGGATTTCAGCTGCGCTTGTAGCGTATCTGCGTGTTGCTTTGCTTCTTGGAGTTGTGCCTCCAATGCCTGCAACTCTGGATTCTCTGTGAGGTTCTCATAAGTCTGGGCGCTTCTAGCGCTCAACTTCTTGCATTCCAAGGCAAAGGTTTTTAATCGGCCAACTCCACTGCGGAAAGTTGCCTCCCTTAGATCTCTTATTTCTTGAGGAGTCTCGGGCACAATACGAAGTTCCAGATATGCGATGTGCTGCTGAAGTTGTTGGATTACTTTTTCAATTTGTGCCACCTATTGTGGGACACGTTCTTCAATCTTCACTTCTATGATCGTCACAGAGCGAAGTGCTTTGTGAACCCTTTCCTGTACTTCAAGTTGCTCTGCGAGCAACTAGTTCTTGCTCTGTTGTAACCGTGCTTTTTCCTCATCCCACTTCGCTTGTAGGGAAAGATTTTCCCGTTCTTACTTACTCTGTTGTTCTACAAGTGCGCTTTGTACTTGTGTCAAAGCCTGGGTGGCTTGCACTGTGTCTTCTTGAGCTCGTCGAAGGTGAACTTCAACTTTATCGGTGATCTGGTGTAATTGGGTGGGCTCATCGCATGTTCCTGCTGTTTCGATTGTCAAGGGCATAGTAGAAACTGCTCGACTGGACTGGAGTACCTACTGCACTTCTTGAAGTTCACCCTTGATTCGGCTGAATACCTCCTTCTGCTTTGCTTCTTGCTTTTCTGCGATCTCTAGTGAAGCATCATTCAGCGTAGCGATTAAGAAGTCGAAGTCGTCTGGTGTGAGGGTAGTCATAAACATAGTCCGAGTGGCCTTGGTTTTCTTTCAGGATGAGGGTTTTGGTTGGGCAATCTTCCTTTTCTTAGAGGGGTCCTCCTCCTCTCTAGGCAGAGTAACCTCACCTTTGTTTTTCTCAACTTCTGTGCCACCTAGTTCTTCACCGTCACCTCCCTGCACAGGTGAGATCGAAGTAGTCTTCGTGGATGTGCTATGGACATCTTGAGCTTCATCATCCTTCTTAGTCTTGCTTGGTCCAGGTATATCCAACATAGCTTCAGGGCTATCCACTTCGAACATTTATGCGGGGTTTGCTGCAACATGGAGGTCCGCCGACCATTCCTTGGTAATCTGCTCCAAGTCTTCTTCTGTCCACTTGTAGTACGACTGGAGCTGTTGTTTATGCTCAGCAGCACGCACTGTGATATAGGTGAAGTGGCGATCTGCGCTGAATTTTATCAAAGGTCTAAACCTGTGAAGTGTGTTTGGGGTGAGGCGCGGTGTAGATTGGATTGCATTTTTCAATTGGTTGTACAAGGCGTGGAAGACGGCATTGGACTACCACTGGTTGTTCATGTCACTGGAGTACCACAGCGTATAGAACTTCGCGGGCCAGTGGTTCGAAGGGTTCGATCTCCGAAAAAGTGGCACCTTCTGGTAGCTCCCAAGCGATGAAAATGATTAGTATGAGCAACCAACTAAAGTGGAACTCATACCCTTGGTCTTGCGCTTCTCTGCAATCAAGATCTAGTTGGTTTACAAGGTACTGCGTCTAGTTCATCTGTAGTCCCTCGGCGCACTTCCCTGCGACGTCAACTATGAATCCAGTCACTTGTGTTGGTCTGTTCTTGCGAAATAGCTTGCCCGCGATCAACTGACAGGCAAGGCGCACTGCGCAACTCTGGATAGAGGCTACCTTGTAGCCTCGTGTGCCTTTCTCGACATCGCCATAAGTTTCTTTTATCCTCTATGCTAGTGCTCGGTCTAAGGTCTTTCCAGGGTAAAACTCATGTGGGTCAGGGCCTTGCATACTAAGTCCTGTGATCTGATTGATCAAGGTCGGATCCACAGTGATGCGACGGTCCAACCATAAGTATCCTCCGTGGTAGTAGGACAACAATAACTTGACACATGCGTTGACTTCGTGGTGTCTGCTGAAGTGTGGGATCTTCATTACATTAAGAAATGTGGACTGCGCAAGGTTTTGGGTCCATGACTGCGGGACAATCTTAGAATTCTTGCCTTTGGTCCTAGTTAAGTACTTGTGTGGGGATAACATGTTGTAAAATTTATGATCTCCAAGGTTAAAATCACTAAATTTCAGTGCTGCGAGCTTATCCTAGTCAGCACGAACTATGCGCACCCCTTTCAGAAGGTACGCAGTGATCAAAGTGTACTTGAAGTCTCGTGATACACTGTCACAGTTGATGGCACCGCTTAAAGGTGGTAAGAAAGGAGGTAGAATGTGTGGGATAAGCTTGGCATTTGAGATGTCATCCTTGTGCTTGGTCTGTTTCTCATCGGTCGGTCGGGATGGACCGACGCGAGTAGTGGAAGGGGAGGCCTGAAGTCCTCTCATTAACGATGCTTGTACTCATGTAAATAATCCTCACTCCGACATGACTCTCTCAGTCATTAAGTCAATCAAAACTTCTTCAACTAGTTTCTCAACAACGCTGAGCTCGTTCGATATACAAGCTCAGGTCAACTAGCTCGATTGTGAAATGAATTCAGAGACTACAATGAACGGTATGAGAACAAGGCAATGATCACAGGGTGAAGTAATCTTAGGTTTCAAGCTCAAGTTCTCTCTTAGCAAAAAGTATTCTCGGTGCGTGGCGTGACGGACTAAGTAGGGAATCTTAGCAACGGTCTGCTTGCAATGGGTATGAGGCTGCATTAACTTATGTTCTGTCCATTATGGCGTGGTATAATTGTCTAGTGGTGAGCCATAAATGCTTTTCGAACCGTTTGAAGCGGCATTCGAACGCTTATATTGGCTTCCAACGACTATATTACTTCGCCTTGACGAAGTGGGATATGTCGCTCTTCTGATATCCCGACGAAGCTCCAATTCTGCAAAGTGTCTTGCTGCGAGCTACCCTCCGGGATCTTCTGTAATTTTTCAATATTTGCCTTCTTCTTACTTAGCTTTCTAGCCTTCTTTCCAGTGAGCTTCGTCTCGGTGATTATCTTCCCATTTTGATTCTTATTTTCCTTGGACATAGTCACTTTGTGCTGGTGAGATTCTCTCCTAGGGTTTAGGTATATCACTTTGTCTTTGTCTGGAGTAGAAATTTCAGCCTTTTCTATAGCTTTGGCCTCGACATCTGGGCTTCTAGTGTCAGATGTCTTTGAGTGGTTCTCCTGTTCTTCTATCAACTGTGTGATCC
This sequence comes from Picea glauca, assembly GCA_000966675.3. Taxonomy (NCBI): domain Eukaryota; kingdom Viridiplantae; phylum Streptophyta; class Pinopsida; order Pinales; family Pinaceae; genus Picea; species Picea glauca. The sequence goes on from JZKD02S2183883.1 coordinate 5,177, forward strand.
TTTTAGTCATGAAATCTTTTAACTCTTGTCTTTGTTGTTCTAAAACCTTTTCTTCTTCCTTCTTTCTGGCTTGATCTCTTTCAATCCAAGGTTTTCCGAGTAGCATAGTAAACGGGGCGTTGTCCTCAATGAATTTGATAATCTCAAAATCTTCTTCTGTCGAAGTTCCATTGACTGTCATAAGTATCTGAGTGAGTTTTCCACATAACATCATCAATTTTCCTCTGAATAGTCCTATTCCTCCCAATGAAGGAATCATGGCAGGCTTCCCTATAACTTCCCAAGTTCTTTCTGACATAATGTTCACTTGTGTTTCTTCATCAAGAATACAGTCAATGTCAAAGTCCCTTATTCTTGCTTCGACTTGCTCCTTTTCTTTGAAGATCTCTGGTAATCATACATCTTTATGTTCCTTCAGGGTTTCTTTCATCTGTATTAATACTTTCTCTGATTCTTGTTGGGTTTCTACCTTTTATGGATCTGCCTTATGGTCTTCTTGATTCAGAGTTATCCTTTCAAGCTTAGCAATCATTCTAAGGCAATCCAATACCTCATGGTCCATAGATTTGCAACAGAGACAATTAGGTCTTCTACCAAGGCATTCCTTAGCTAGATGGCCTAGTTTTCTACAACTGTAACACAGGATTAATCCTCACTTTCTTTTAAATGATCCCCAACCTCTTTTGTACTACGCACTAGAATCATGATAGCTTACCTGCAAAAAAATCTTTCTAGGATCCTGCATCCATTTGTTAGTCCAAACATTCTTTCTATGCATATGTATAACATATCTATCATTATACTTATCAAATCTATTCATATCAAACTTTCTTTCATCTATTAATGCCCTAGGTTTTAAGCTAGGACAGAATCTATCAAACATACCTAGATCCATGCTCTAGAAACAAAAAATTTCACTTATCTTACTTCTACAAGGCACAAAGCTTCCATATCTAAGAACTTTTAACTATTCTTACCTTTATTAGAGCACAGAGCTTACGGATCTTACCTCTTTTCTGCAGATCTTACCTCTTTCTTTCAAAAACTTCCACTTTTACTTTTCTTAGAGAACAGAGCGTTCAGATCTCGCTTCTTTTCTTCAGATCTGATCTTCCTTTCTTTAGATCTGACCTTATTCCTGGCACAAAGCTTCACAGGTCGAGTAAAAAGCTACGTACTAGGGCAACAGATTTACGCACAGAGCTTTCTTTTGCACAAAGTTTCTTCTTCCTTAGTTCAAAGAAATCACAGTTTCAGGTCCCGGCAACGGAACCATTTGTTGGCACAGGGGTAGACCCAGGGTTCAACGCTCAAGGGCGCACCAACAAAGCCCTAACTATCGGCCCTTTCAGCAACACCTACAAAGCAGATGAAGTCTCACTCAAGGTAGAGGCAGGGGTGGTTGCAAGACTCAGGTGTCTGCAACCTTAGTTGGGACACAAATCTGTGATTATATCATTTACAGAGCACTTAACATCAATCATTCATCAATATTCAACCCTTATTATACTTCGCAGACAACACAGAGCATCGCGGTGTATACTCGGATCTACAGTATTTCATCACTTAACCATAGTAACCCAGATCAGATCCGATAGATCGGCACTAAACATCCTCATACACATCACATCTAACAATCATATATATCTAAGAAGCACAGAGCATAAGTGGATATATCAAAACACATAGCATAAGCAAAGATAAACACATTGAATCAAATCACAGAGCATGACACACAGATTTACGTGGTTCACCCCCACCCTAGGGCTACGTCCACAAGATCTTCTTCTTTATTATCGTCTTCAATATGTTACAAGTACAAAGCCTCCAAAACACTTATTCGCATAGGATAGAAGATATGTGCAGCTCACTAGATCCTTCTTCCTTGCATTACAACACTTAGCTTTCTATAGCAACCTCTCAGTAACTTGCACTTAGCCTTGCAAGCCTTACATAGTTTGCAGAAAGCACTTATTCAACGTCACATAGATGCACTACCGATTGCACTAAGCGATCACATCTACTACTTCTTACATTGCCTATCCTTCTATTTATACATTACAAAAGTGGGCCTAAACGTGGGTAAACCCACGGGCCGACATCCCTTTCCCATTACATTAACCCAAAACCCTAAAAGGGGCCCAAAAGTGGACCGAGATCCCGTGATCTCTGCTTCGCCTGGCACTCCATCTTTGATGGGCTATCAAAGTCAAAAAATGGTCAAATATGACCAAGTGTTCCTCAAAACTTGGTAAAGGGCCAACACTTGACATTGGGTAAGAATGGCGAAGGTATGAAAAAGGATTACCAAAAAGTCTATTCTAATGAATGAGTATTGGGTCAAAAGGCCTAGTCAAAGGGGGGTTAAAATTTTGTGGAGGACTTTCGTCAACCACTTCAATCTCTACGTGATCACTCCCCTCTAAATCTAATAATTGGCTTTCTAAGTCTACTGGGATATTGGTGTCCATTGTGGATAATACCCTCTGCCTAATAGATGGTGGATCTTCCCCCTTGGGAGAAAGTGCTTGTAGTCTACACGATCGACGAATAGGTTGGTCAGCCATGGTGAAAATTTATGTTTTACCCAAGTAAACAATAATCCTATGGCCAAGTAGAGACCAAAACCACATAACACACCTCTAGAAGATCTAGGCTGTCAACAAACAAACCTTTAGACAAAGGGGTCTTTTGAAAACCAACCCTTGGGGTATTTCAAGTGGAAGAGAACGTTATATATATAATATATATTCAATATTTATTTATAGTCCCCTGTCGATTAGGTTTACAACTGTGTGTATAAATACACAAATTAATATAGTCATGTCTTTTCAGACAACGAATGCGTCTTTATAATAACAATATAATTAACACATTAAAAGTATATGTAACATCCCCATTATGACCCCCGATTTAATTAATGCTTATGTGGATATAATATGTGGTTATAGCCAAGCGATGTAATATGTGAATTGTATCTCTATGTTTTAATAATAAAATGCGATGCCAGCTGCTAAGGGGACATGGACAAGAGATGGGGGCTGAATTAATCCACAAGAGGGGGAAGTGTTTAGGATAATGTCCAAGAGGGGTTCAAGGGGGGAATACCCATGTATATTAGTTCTACCCGTTTTCCTAAAATTGTCATTTTGTGTATGAACCTTCCATTTTCTGATTGAGTGTTTCCAAAGATAATCATTGAATACATGTAAGAGAGTGGGTGTGAGTGGTCACATCCTAGAGTTATTGGGCACATGCGGGTTGAGTACAGTCAACTTGGGGAAGAGTGTGAGTCAAGAAAGGCAAGCCAAAGGGAGGAAATTTGTATGGGTTCGGACAACAATTCTTATACAGGAAGTTTTTTGTGCATGAGGGAAAGGAGAGAGCAAGAAAGAGAGCTTGAAGTTGTTGCAGCCATGGAGGGCGAATTCTAGAGCAAGTTGGAACGTATTTGGAGCGTTTTGGAGCCCAATATTGAATAGCTAGGTTGTTAGGCCTGAAGAGTGAACTATGTAGTGAGTTGCACTGTAACAACAAGTGTTTTTTGTTGGTTTGTTGGTAGTTTTCTTAGCAGCAAGTTCCCTTGAGTTCCCAACTGAGAGATTCCTAGCTACATGTGTCAGAGAGACCCTGATAAACGAATGGCACATTCCTTGGGTTAATCCCGATAAACATATCGGACATCCATTGGGTTATCCCTAATAAACGAATGGTGCATTCCTTGGGTTTGGTAGGTCAGGAGGAAGAGAGCTCGTAGAAAAATCGAGATAGTTGTAGGAGAATATCAGTTGGGTTATGAGTTTTATGAGATGCAAGTGGACTGTGAGAGACCACCCTATTTTGTGGATTACTAGCCTTAGCTCAGGGGTGATTGGTTGTTGAGAATTGGAACAATCAGTCTATGGTTGGGTGGAACATTCGTCCCAAGCAACTAGTTGCACAATGGATTCAAAAGATAAGTGTTATATCTTGTTGTCATGTTATTTACATGTGTTATTGTTGTGCATGAACTCTGTGTATTTGAGAATGATTTATATGTTGTTGTGTGAGTAATTAAGATACATTCATGTTAATTTGGTGTGCTTTAAATGCATCTATTTTATGGTTATAGACAATAGATAAACATGTTTTAAATTCATAGTTGTAAGCTACAAGAAATCAGTTAACAGTAGAAGAATTATTTTACTTATCCTCTTTGGAAAATTTCGAAAAATAAGCAAAATCGAAAAAATTGGGTATTTTTTTGTACGATGATGTCGACATGACGTGGAGGCCCAGTGTCAACTGATGTGGTAGAACAAAGATGTGCAATGTCAGGGTTGCAGGTACATGTTAGATGGGATGACAATTGGCATGTGATGTAGAGCTACGTGGCAGGCCAACTGTCAGTCCCACAAAACCGCGGTAAGAAGCAGAAAATCGACTAAGTCCCAAGATGTCATGGAGGTGGTGAACACGACGGACAATAGGGGTTATGTGAAGAAGTGAGGTAGCCCTACAGACTTGGGGGCTCGTGACAAAATCTTGAAAATTGGCTAAATACTAAGAGTGGATCGGTCAAACAGGGTCACAAATATAAGAATCGGGAAAGTGCTATAGACCTGCTGCTCACGGTGAGATCTGAGAAAATGACTAAGTATGGAGAATTGATCGGGTGGCCAGGAGGTCACCATGTGTCATAGATCAGACGAACAGAGAGTGGGGGATACGACGACTCATGATGTATCATAGACCTGTAAAGAAATAATGGAAAATAATCTAAGTATAAGTGCAAAGTGAGTGCGGTGAAACTAGAGGGTACAAATAGGAGAACATGAAAGCCCTAAATGATGAATATATATGACTTAGAACTGCAATGAATCCATTAAGACAGATCAACGATGGATATCTAATCAAAAAATGATCAAACGGTTGTTGAGTGTTGCTACTATGTTATAGTGCTAATGAATATTCCTTAACAGTTTTGCCACCATAAATTTCAGCTCAGAGCTTGGATTGGAGCAAAAGAATAGTCGTTGGAAAGGTCTTGAGGAGTAGAAGAGATATTTCAAGCCATAATTTTGATTCGGGCATCATATTTTTTTCAAAAGTGATAAAACTAAATTCTGTAGTAGCAAAAGAGTGGAAATTGCAACTTGTAATTCTTGTAATGTTTCGCTCAAAACTCAGATCGAGGCATGAGGATAGCCGTTGGAAAGTTGTTTCGAAAAAGAATGCATTTAAGGAATCCTACTTGGGAGTAATGCATTAATATTCTTCATAATTTAAAACTAAGAATGACCTGTAATCTAATTGATAAATAATTTGCAATATGCTTAATTCTAACATCAAATTATTGCACACACATTCTTGTAGAATTAGAGATATAGAAAAGCATACTTTATTTCCTACATGAGAAATAAAGACATAGTGGATGCTCAAGGGTTTTACATCCATGAAGAAGAAATTAGAGGTCTACATACCAACATGGGTAATGTTGAGCTGAGTCTAATGGGGGAAGAGACAGGCAAGAGCATGTAACTAGGAGAAGCCTGGAAAAAGAAGTGTAGAGCCATAGGGCCGATAAGAGAGGATCATGAAGGCTTAAGAAGAGATACTTCAAAGCCTAAATATGCTACAAAATAAATTTAACAAGGATTCTCGCACCAAGCAAGTAGCTAGTGCTAGACAAGTATCAACATCAAGATCCCATAGCAAAAGAGATGATCATGGGAATGATAGGCAGTCAAGAAGCATGAGTAGACACCATCATTCTCCAAGGCATTCCACCAGAACAACTCATGCAAGTTCAGATCCAGGGAGCAGGCCAAGTGTGTCTCTTGTTCGAAGGCAAAGGAGAAGACTTGAGGCAAACATCTTGCAGGGTGAAATCATGAAGATTAATCCACCAACTTTCAATGGTGAGCACGAGAAAGGATAAGATGTTGAGGCATGGCTATTGGAAATGAAAAAATATTTCTAGCTACATGATTACACATCCCGAGTAGAAGATAGAATTTATACCTACCACTTGCAAGGGAAGGCAACCATGTGGTGGGATCAGCTTAAGCAAGCCAAGAACCTTGATGAATAAAATATCTCATGGAGGTAGTTCAAGGGATATTTCCAAGCGAAATATTTGTCTGAGCATTACTATGAAAGAAATATGAAAGAGTTCTTTGAACTCTAGTTGGGAATAATGTCAATGAAGGAATATGAGAAGCGGTTCTTTGAATTGTTAAAGTATGTTGACTTCATCAAGGATGAGAAGGTCAAAATCCAAAAGTTTTTGAGTGGGTTACCCTCTTTCTACAGTGATAAGATTCAATATGATAACCCAAAAACCTTGGAGGAAAAGATAAGTAGAGCAAGGCATCTGTATGAGCAGAGCAAAGGAAGGTCAATTTTCCAAAAAGATTGGAATGACAAGATGAAGGGTAAAAAGGATCAAAGGTAGAAGGGTTTTAAGCCACCCTTTTTCAGGAATAATTCCCAAGCAAATCAACAAGGTCAAGTCGCCCAAAATGAACACAAGACTATAGATTCGTTTGGAAAAAGGCCAAGGCAGCATCCGGTGCAATGTTGGGGGTGTGAGGGAAATCATCTATATAGGGATTGCCCTCACAAATGAGAAACAATGAGGACTGTCCACAACATTCAAGAGGCTTAAACAGTGGAAGAAATGGGCAAAAGCATGCCAAGGATTTATGCAACCTTGGATAACAAGCAAGTTGAATATCAATCTTCCTTGACTGAAGTGTAAGGTAAGATCAATAATTAACCCATAACAATTTTAATTGATTTTGGAGCTAACCATAGTTACATAAATGCTAACATTGTTGAAAGATTTCACTTGCAAAGAATTAAGTATAAGATATCTTGGTTAGTTCAGTTAGCCACGAGGGCTAAGAGGAAAATCAATGAGTTGGTTAAATATTGTCTGATAGACATGAATGGAATCAACACAAAGGTGGATGTAAACATCATACCATTGGGTTCACGTGATTGTCTAATTGGCATGGATTGGTTGGAAAAACATCATGCTATCCTAGACTGTTACAACAAGACAATCACATGTCTTGATGAGGAAGGGAAATAAGGCAAGATTCAAGGCATTCCAAGAGTTGTAGTTGTTAGAGAGATTTCAACTATGCAGTTGAAGAAGAGTTTCAGGAAAGGATGTCAGGTGTTTGCAGCCCATATGGGGGAGGCAACCAAAGACAAAGTGGCAAGCATTGAATACCATCCAGTTTTGAGGGATTTTGAAGATGTTTTTAGAGAAACTTCAGGTCTACCACCAAAAAGAGACATTGATTTCTCTATTGATTTGGTGCCAGGAGCTACCCCAATGTCTAAGACACCTTACAGAATGGGCACACCATAACTAAAATAGTTGCAGATGTAGCTTGAAGAACTTTTGAAGAAGGGGTATATACGCCCAAGTGTGTCACCTTGGGGAGCTCTGGTTCTTTTCGTAAAGAAGAAAGATGGAACCTTAAGGCCATGTATTGATTTCAGGCAACTTAATAAGGTCACCATAAAGAATAAGTATCATTTTCCAAGAATTGATGATTTGTTTGATTAGTTGAAGGGTGCAAAAATATTTTCGAAGATTGACTTGAGATCATGCTATCATCAAGTAAGGATAAAGGAAGAAGACATCAACAAGACAACATTCAAAACAATATATGGGCATTATGAATTCACGGTAGTGCCATTTGGGCTATCAAATGCCCCAACAGTTTTTATGTGTTTGACGAATGGATGTTCAGGGAGTAATTGGACAAGTTTGTGATTGTGTTCCTAGATGATATACCCATTTACTCTAAATCAAAAGAGGAGCATGAGAAACATTTAAGAATGGTTTTGCAAGTTCTAAGAGAGCATAAGTTGTATGCTAAGCTAAGTAAGCACATATTTCACCAAAAGAAGATTCACTGCTTGGGGCATATAATTTCAGCTAAAGGGATAGAAATTAATCTTGAGAAGATGGAGGCCATTAGAGGATGGTCCATGCCAAAGAATGTGACATAATTTAGATCATTCATGGGTCTTGTTGGTTATTACCGAAGGTTCATAAAAGGTTTTTCAAAGATTGCAAGCCCATTCACTTCTTTGCAAAAGAAGGGAGTGAAATTTGAATGGACTTGCAAGTGTGAAGAGAGCTTTCGACAGCTGAAAGACATCTTGACAAGTGCATCAATATTGAAGATTGTATACCTGGATGATGATTTTGTTGTGTTCACTGATGCATACAAAGAAGGGCTTGGTGGAGTTCTTAGTCAAAAGGATCATGTGGTATGTTATGAGTCTAGAAAACTAAAAGAGCATGGGAGAAATTATGGCACATGTGATCTAGAGTTAGTAGCTATTGTACATGCATTAAAAATGTGGAGGCATTACCTTATGGGTAAGAAATTCGAGCTAAGAACAGACCACCATGGTCTGAAACATTTGTTTGGACAACCAACACTAAATGCTAGACAAACTAGATGGTTGGAAATTGAGTGATACAAAAAAAGGGAGCCTCCTGGTCTGCCTAGTAGGAAACCAAACCAGGGGTTCTCGAGTTGCGCTTACTGATATATTCGAGGGGAGGGACTGGTCTGCCACCAGGGGAAACCATGCCAGTCCCACCATAACCAATTTTAAAAGGAAAAGAAACATTAACATAAAAGGAAGACAGATGTTGCACCAACCTACTAGGATCGAGAAGGTCGCGGCCGCACTAACCATTCGACTAACCTTTCACTAGGCCAAGACAATGATATTTTTCTCCCCACCATCTGCCTAGCTCTTGTTCTTCTCCTTCTGGGGGATCGTGCGAGTCTTCCTGATGTGGGTCGGCGCATTGTTGCCATCGGCTGGTGTGATATTCATGTGGTGGACATAGAGCAGATATAGGTGAAATTGAGCAGCCAATCGCTCCAGCTTAGATTTCTGGTCCTTCTCGACCTCAACTAATAGTTTGGTGATGGCTTCCAAGCTATTGATGCGACTCATGCTTTCTTCCAGCATCTTCTTGAGTTCCTTGTTATCCTCCTGTCTAGCGTCTTTTGTTTCTGTAATCGCTTTACCAATTATCATATTAGTTATCCACACCATCTCCACTATTTTCTGGTATAGGCTTTCCTTGGGCTGCGTGGCCCCCGGATCAGTTACCCAGTCCACTTCCTGTGCCACTGCATCCCATGCTTTGCCTTTGCTTTTTCCTTTTATTTCCTTTTCCCAACAGGTAATGGTCTCTTTTCCTTTTGGCGTTACCAGAGTTTGGAAGGTGCCCTCCGCCTCTTTTTCCACCTGCTCCATTCTTGATATCCGTCTTGGGCTATTCAGGACTTCCTTTCCAAGGGGGTTTCTCTTCCTGTGCGTTCTCTTCATTCTTACTATCCCGCTGTGTCTGTCACGGATCCTTTGCTGGTTATTCATCCTATACCTCCCTTCACAAAGGTTCTTTTTTTTTTTCTGTCCTTGTATCTGTGGTAGTCCCTGATATTGCGCTTCTTTTGATTGCGGTTATTTCTGTTGTCGTTCCTCTTATTGGGCTTCTCCTACTGCGCTTGTCCTTCCATTCATGACTTGCCCGTATTGGTAACCGCTCCCAATCTTTATTCCAGTTGCAGTTTGTATGATCATGATGACTCACCTTTTATCCTTGTACGGTTCTCTGCCCTTGCTCGTATGAGATCATACGATTTTGTTGTTCGTATATGTGCTTTGGCATGGAGGATCGGGTCTGTGCCATGTCACTCCCTCATGCTTGACATCATTCATTATATGCAGTTTGTCGTCTGTACTTTCCCTCATGCTTTCTCCGATCCTCTTTCTGTCACTAGGGTCTTGTTGTCGTACTCTCGCCTGTTGTTGATGCTGATCTTGCATGTTGATTGGTGACCAAGTGTTCGACAATCATATCCTGCCTGGGTTCCGCATGCTTGTCGTTGGGCCTTGCACTGCCCTTCTCGATGTGACTTGCCTTGCTTAACCTGATGTCACGATCTTTTGTCGCTAGCTGGATGCAGTCTGTTTTGAGTTGACCATTCATGATGTTGATCCAGGTAGTGTCTAGTTCTAATCCTTCCTTATCTACCCCCTCATTGGCTAGTTTGTCTGCTAGGCCATTCCCTGACATGCGGACCCAACGCAACTCCACTGTGTTTAGATTTTTCAAATGCTCTTGGATTTTCTGTAGGGAGAGGGCCAGGTGCCAGTGTCTCTGAACCTTGCCCACTCTGGTTCCATTCTAGAGTCTCTTCGCCATGTTGATGACCAGGGTGGAGTCACCTTCCACGATTGTGTTTATCATCCCTTCACACCTTAGGATTTCAAGGCTAAGTTTCAGAGCTCCAAATTCCGCTATGTTGTTGGTTGAGCTTCCTGTACTCCCAGCATACAGCTGGATGATGTTACCACCACTGTCTCTGATAGCCCCTACCATCCCTGCCACTCCTGGGTTTCCTTTTGTTGCCCCATGAAAATTTAGTTTGAGGAACCCCAACGGGGGGGGGGCGATCCAGTTGCGGTCTCCTATTTGGAGTTGTGGATCTCGCACAATCGTTGATATGTTGCGCCCATCCTTTAGGTGAAAGAACTCCAAGATGTGGGCGTCCTGGTCAGTGAGTTGCGTTGTTTCCTTCTTGCAGTTGCGGCTCTGCACCGTTTCTCGTATTTGGGAGATTATTGTCTCCTTGAGCTTTCCTTCTGGCAGGCCTTCATTCCAGAAGATACATTTGTTCCTTTCTTTTCATATTTCCCAGATTATCATCCCCGACGTTAGTTCCCAACAAAGGTTCACCTTTCGTTTTCGCTATAACTCTCATTCCAATTGTTGATGGTTGCGCTGATGTTGCCCCGGATCCTATTGGATTGGAGATATATACCAGCTCCTGAGTCCCATAGCTTTGTTGTGTAACCGCACTCGTCGAGGAGGTGATTGGTTGTTTCCTCCTTGGCTTGACAAAGGTGGCAGGGAGATGGACGTATTTGACCCCTTTTCCTGAGATTTTCCCAGGTTAGAATTATGTTGTGGAGTACTAACCATTCGAACAGTTTGATTTTTGGCCATTGGAGGTTGCGCCAAATCTTTCCCCACTGTTGCGCCAGGTCCTCCTCATCCTGGTCCATGATGCACTGTCGTGCTTCTTTTAAGTTGAAATCCCCCCCATTTTCCCTTCCCCACCTTAATTGATCCTCGTCCTCTGAGACTACAATTTTCCTTTTCATTGGTTCCTCTTCCACCTCTCTCGTTTGGGTTGCGATACGATCTCTATTTTGGGGGTTGAGTTTTGTCACATACCCACTACCTAGATCAGATTTTTTTGGTCTTCTGCCGAATCAGAAGCCCTAAACATCCATGGAGGACTAGCGTAAGCTGGCTCTTTCTCTCTCCCCGGATCACAGTCCGAATAAACGCAGTACCTCTTTCATATTTCGCGCTTCGGCACTACAGTGAGGTCAAGTCGTTTGACTTGGCAACCGTCGAATCCCGACAGGGCTAGCGATCGGCCAATGGGGACGAATCCCTACAGGGTTAGCAAATGGCTAATAGGAACAAATCCCAACAGGGCCAGAGAACAACCAATGAGAAACGGCCCCGTTGCGCGGTTAAGTGGAACACAGGTGGCAGAGAGAGAAATGCGACACGGTGGTTGACATGAC
>JZKD02S2183894.1:37806-48854 GCA_000966675.3 Picea glauca
CATTATCTTGATCATCATCATTGTGGTCATCATCGTCGTCATTCACAGTGTCTTCTTCATCCGACTCATCATCATCATCTCCCGTGTCTGTATCAGACCCATTATAATCTGGATCAATCTCATGAGGATCAACTGGATCTTCTGGAAGACCCATGTTCTGCAAAAAAGAACATTCAAAATGAAAAGTTATTATTTATTTCATGCAATATGTAATTTTTGTGTTATATTTCTAATATTACAACATTTGAAACGAAACCATAATCATATTACATCATATCAAAGTGCACATACCATAATAAAATTTCAAATAAGTTACAAATAAGAAGTCATTCCAATGTTGTAAAACATTCAACAATTCCAATAAACGTTAGTAAAGATCGCAAAAAAATGTGTTATACATTTTAACTATCAATTGTAAATTCTATTACATAACCGTAAGTGCGAACCCTCTCCATAGTGTGCTATATATGATTATGTTTGCCTATAAAAAACCTTTAAGAGTTAATTGGTCTATATATATTGTTCTCTTGTATTTCACAAATGAATATTTTTCTAGGACATTTTGGCCCATTGTAATATTCTTCAAAGGTCCTTTGAGAATTAGCTAGTTTATAGGTAATTTTGAAGATGCTCTCGATACTCATTCAACTAGACCACATCCAAATGTCAATCCTTCCAAAGAAAAAATTCAATACATCAAGCCCTAAAGGGTTGAAAATTATGACAAAAATATAATAAAAGGTGTCAAGTTGTATTGCCTTGCCTTACCTTGCCATGCCATTCCATACTTTTCTATGCCATGTCATGCCATGGCTTGCCTTTGCATGCCTTGCCATGCCATGCCATGCCATGGATTACCTTTGCATGCCTTGCCTTTCCATGTGTTGCCATGACATGTCATGCCTTGCTATCATATGGTATGAATTTCCATGCCATGCCCCTCCATACCAAGCCTTGCATTCACTTGACATGCCTTGCATTCACTTGCCATGCCTTGCATTCACTTTCCATGCCTTGTCTTTCCATATCATGCCTTTCCTTTCCATGCTATGTCATGTAGGTTTTTATTCCCTGAGGAGGAATTGGCCAAGAGTCCTCGAAATGGTTTGGGATGCGACTTGCAACTAGGCATGAAAAGAAAACTGAGACCCAGATTGAGGAACCGTCGACTTTGATGGATTACTAGGATAGGATTTTAGCTAAATCACCCCTCAGTCTCATGTGCCATGCCTTAGAAGTTGCTTTACTCATTGATTTCGAGAATTAGTGTTTGGGTTAGTTTGAAGGAATGTAACATTTGGATTAAGGGGTCCAATTTATGAAACCATCCCTCGTGGGCAGATTGATAATCTGGTCACCTAGTCCATGCCTAAACAAGCTTGCAACATCTCACAAAACTCAAAAATGTTGCTCTGTTAGGTTTTTATGCCCTGAGGAGGAATTGACCAAGAGTCCTCGAAATGTTTTGGGATGAGACTTGCAATTGGGAATAAAATAAAAACCGAGACTCGGATTGAGGAACCATCATCTCCGTTGGATTCCTAGCATAGGATTTCAGCTAAAGAACCCCTCACTCCCGGGTCCAATCCCTCAGAAGTTGTTTTTTTCATCAATTTTGAGAACTATGGTTTTGCTCAGTAAGAAGCAATGCAAAATTTGGATTTAAGGTCCAATATATAAAACCATGCCTCGAGAGAGGATGGACAATGTGGTCACATGGTCCATGCCTAAACAAGATTGCAACATCTCATAGAACTCAAAAATGTTGCTTTGTTAGGTTTTAATGCCCTGAGGAGGAATTGGACAAGAGTCCCCAAAATGGTTTGGGATGCCACTTGCAACTAGGCATAAAAGGAAAACCGAGACTCAGATTGAGGAACCGTTGACTTTGATTGATTACTGGGATATGATTTCATCTAGAGAACCCCTCACTCTCGGGTGCCATGCCTCAAAAGTTGTTTTACTCATTGATTTTGAGAATTAGTGTTTTGCTCAGTTTGAAACAATGCAACATTTGGATTAAGGGGTCCAATTTATGAAACCATCCCTCGTGATCGGATGGATGATGTGGTCACCTATTCCATGTCTAAACAAGCTTGCAATATCTCATGCAACTCAAAAATGTTGCTCCGTTAGGTTTTTATGCCCTGAGGAGGAATTGGCCAAGAGTCCCCGAAATGGTTTGGGATGCGACTTGCAACTCAGTATATAATGAAAACCAAGACTCAAATTGAGGAACCGTTGTCTCCGTTGGATTTATGGCATAGTTTTTCAGCTAGAGCACCCCTCACTCCCGGGTTCAATCCCTCGTAAGTTATTTTTTTCATTGATTTTGAGAGCTAGGGTTTTACTTAGTAAGAAACAATGCAACATTTAAATTTAGGGGTCAAATTTATAAAACCATGCATCAGGAGCGGATGGACAATGTGGTCACATAGTCCATGCCTAAACAATATTGCAACATCTCACGAAACTCAAAAATGTTGCTCTGTTAGGTTTTTATGCCTTGAGGAGGAATTTGACAAGAGTCCTCAAAATGGTTTGGGATTCCACTTGAAACTGGGAATAAAAAGAAAACCGAGACTCAGATTGAGGAACTGTCGACTTCGATGGATTACTGGGATAAGATTTCAGCTAGAGCACCCCTCACTCTCAATTGTCATGCCTCAAAAGTTGCTTTACTAATTGATTTCATGAATTAGTGTTTTGCTCAGTTTGAAGCAATGCAACATTTGTATTAAGGGGTCCAATTTATGAAACGGTCCCTCATGAGCAGATCGATAATGTGGTCACCTAGTCCATGCCTAATCAATTTTGTGACATCTTACAGAACTCAAAAATGCTGCTCCGTTAGGTTTTTATGCCCTGAGGAGGAATTGGCCAAGAGTCCCTGAAATTGTTTGGGATGTGACTTGCAACTGGGCATAAAACAAAAACCGAGACTCAAATTGAGGAACCATCGACTTCGATGGATTAGTGGGATAGAATTTCAGCTAGAGCACCCCTCAGTCTCATTTTCCATGACTCAGAAATTGCTTTACTCATTGATTTCGAGAATTAGTGTTTGGGTTAGTTTGAAGCAATGCAACATTTGGATTAAGGGGTCCAATTTATGAAACTGTCCCTCGTGGGAAGATCAATAATCTGGTCACCTAGTCCATGCCTAAACAAGTTTTCAACTTCTCACAAAACTAAAAAATGTTTCTATGTTAGGTTTTTATGCCCTGAGAAGGAATTGGCCAAGAGTCCCTGAAATGGTTTGGGATGCGACTTGCAACTGGGCATAAAACGAAAACCAAGACTTGGATTGAGGAACCGTCATCTCCGTTGGATTCCTAACATAGGATTTCAGCTAGAGCACCCCTCACTCCTCGGTCCAATCCCTCAGAAGTTATTTTTTTCATCGATTTTGAGAACTAGGGTTTTGCTTAGTAAAAAACAATGCAACATTTGGATTTAGGGGTCCAATTTATAACCATGCCTCGGGAGTGGATGGATAATGAGGTCACATAGTCCATGCCTAAACAATATTGCAACATCTCATGGAACTCAAAAATGTTGCTCTGTTAGGTTTTTATGCCTTGAGGAGGAATTGGACAAGAGTCCTAGAAATGGTTTGGGATGCCACTTGCAACTGGGCATAAAAGGAAAATCGAGACTCGGATTGAGGAACTGTCGACTTCGATTGATTACTGGGATAGGATTTCAGCTAGAGAACCCCTCACTCTCGGGTGCCATGCCTCAGAAGTTTCTTTACTCATTGATTTCGAGAATTAGTGTTTTGCTCAGTTTGAAGTAATGAAACATTTGGATTAAGGGGTCCAATTTATGAAACTGTCCCTCGTGAGTGGATGGATAATGTAGTCACATATTCCATGCCTAAACAAGCTTGCAACATCTCACAGAACACAAAAATGTTTCTCCGTTAGGTTTTTATGCCCTAAGGAGGAATTTGCCAAGAGTCCCCGAAATGGTTTAGGATGTGACTTGCAACTTTTTATATAATGAAAACCAAGACTCAGATTGAGGAACCGTTGTCTTTGTTGGATTTCTGGCATAAGATTTCAGCTAGAGCACCCCTCACTCCTGGGTCCAATCCCTCGTAAGTTGTTTTTTCATTGATTTTGAGAGCTAGGGTTTTGCTCAGTAAGAAGCAATGAAACATTTAAATTTAGGGGTCTAATTTATAAAACCATTCCTCGGGAGAGGATGGACAATGGAAAATGTTGCTCCGTTAGGTTTTTATGCCCTGAGGAGGAATTGGACAAGAGTCCCCGAAATGGTTTGGGATTCCACTTGCAACTGGGCATAAAAAGAAAACCGAGACTCGGATTGAGGAACCGTCGACTTCGATGGATTACTTGGATAGGATTTCAGCTAGATCACCCCTCACTCTCGGGTGCTATGTCGCAAAAGTTGCTTTACTCATTGATTTCATGAATTAGTGTTTTCCTTAGTTTGAAGCAATGCAACATTTGGATTAAGGGGTCCAATTTATGAAACCTTCCCTCGTGAGCAAATCGATAATGTGGTCACCTAGTCCATGCCTAAACAAGCTTGCAACATCTCACGGAACTCAAAAATGCTGCTTTGTTAGGTTTTTATGCCCTAAGGAGGAATTGGCCAAGAGTCCCTGAAATTATTTGGGATGCGACTTGCAACTGGGCATAAAATGAAAAAAGAGACTCGAATTGAGGAACCATAGACTCTGATGGATTAATAATATAGGATTTCAGCTAGCACATCCCTCACTCCCAGTTTCCAAGCCTCAAAAGTTGCTTTACTCATTGATTTCGAGAACTAGTATTTTTCTCAGTTTGAAGCAATGCAACATTTGGATTAAGGGGTCCAATTTATGAAATCATCCCTCGGGAGCGGATGGATAATCTGGTCACCTATTCCATGCCTAAAAAATCTTGCAACATCTCACAGAACTCAAAAATGTTGCTCCATTAGTCTTTTATGCCCTGAGGAGGAATTGACCAAGAGTCCTCGAAATTTTTTGCGATGCGACTTGAAACTGGGCATAAAAAGAAAACCAAGAATCAGATTGAGGAAACGTCATCTCCGTTGGATTCCTAGCATAGGATTTCAGCTAGATCACCCCTCACTCACGGGTCCAATCCCGCAGAAGTTGTTTTTTTAATCGATTTTGAGAACTAGGGTTTTTCTCAGTAAGAAGCAATGCAATTTTTGAAGAGGAGGTTGATTTTCAAGAAAATTGTGTCAGGTATTTTTGGCTAGTGTAGTCATGTGGTACTTAGACAAATAGACTTGCAGGAGCTTATGGAAGTTTGTTATGCTACGATGTTTAGATTTTATGCCCCCGAACCAAATTGACCAGACGTCCTTAAATGACTTGAGGAGGCGAGTTGCAACTCTCGATAAAAATCAAACCGAGACTCATATGCATGAACCGTTAGTTGCATTGGATTAAGAGCAATGGGTTTCAGCTAGTAGGTCCCCTATGCTATCATTCCGTCGATCGAAAAACCATTTGTTGTAGTATCTCTGGCACTAGGGTTTTGGTCAATGAGGCATAGTGCAATTTCTGAAGATGAGTTCGATTTTCAAGAACACTTTGTCGAGGATTTTTTGCTAGTGTAGTCACATGGGAATTGACCAAACAGACTTGCAGGAGCTTACAAAACTCCATTATACTGCTCGGTTTGGATTTTATGCCCCTTGACCAAATTGGCCACATGTCCTTGAATGACCTGAGGAGGCGAGTTGCAACTATCAATAAAACTCAAACCGAGACTCGGATGCACGAACCGTCAGTTGCATTGGATCCGTAGCACTGAGTTTTAGCTATTGGGGCTCTTACTCTATCATTCCTTCGACCGAAAAACCATTTGTTGCAGTATCTCCAACACTAGGGTTTTGGTCAATGAGGCATTATGCAATTTCTGAAGAGGAGGTCGATTTTCAAGAACAATGTGTCAGGTATTTTTGGCTAGTGTAGTCATGTGGGCCTTGGACAAACAGACTTGTCAGAGCTTAAGGAAGTCTGTTATGCTACTCGTTTTGGATTTTATGCCCCTAGACCAAATTGACCACATGTCTCTAAATGGCTTGAGGAGGTGAGTTGAAACTCACAATAAAAATCAAACCAGGACTCATATGCATGAATCGTTAGTTGCATTGGATTAAGAGCACCATTTTTCCATTAGTGGGGCCCTTACACTATCATTCCATCGACTAGAAAACCATTTGTTGTAGTATCTCCGACATTAGGGTTTTGGTCAATGAGACATAGTGCAATTTCTGAAGATGAGGTCGATTTTCAAGAACACTATGCCGACATTTTTGGCTAGTGCAGTTGCATGAAACTTGTCCAAACAGACTTGTGGGAACTTACAGAACTCTTTTTATGCTGCTCGATTTGGATTTTATGCCCTTAGACCAAATTGGCCACATGTCCTTGAATGACTTGAGGAGGCAAGTTGCAACTATTGATAAAACTCAAACCAGAACTCAGATGCATTAACCGTTAGTTGCATTGGATCTAGAGTACTTGGTTTCAACTATTGGGGCTCCTACCCTATTATTCCATCGACTGAAAAACAATTTGTTGGTGTATCTCCAACACTAGGGTTTTGGTCAATGAGGCATAGTGCAATTTTTGAAGAGGAGGTCGATTTTCAAGAACACTGTGTCGAGTCTTTTTGGCTAGTGTAGTCACATGGTCCTTGTCCAAATAGACTTGCAAGAGCTTATGTAAGTTCATTATGCTACTTTGTTTGGATTTTATGCCCCGAGACCAAATTGACCACATGTCCTTAAATGGATTGAGGAGGCGAGTTGCAACTCTCGATAAAAATCAAACCGGGACTCATATGCATGAACCGTCAGCTGCATTGGATTAAGAGCACCGATTTTCAGCTAGTGGGGCCCCTGCGCTATCATTCCGTCGACCGAAAAACCATTTGTTGTAGTATCTCCGACATTAGGGTTTTGTTTAATGAGGCATAGTGCAATTTCTGAAAATGAGTTCGATTTTCAAGAACACTCCATTGAGCATTTTTTGCTAGTGTAGTTGCATGGGAATTGACCAAATAGATTTGCGGGAACTTACGAAACTCCATTATGCTGCTCAGTTTGGATTTTATGCCCCTGAACCAAATTGGCCACATCTCCTTGAATGACCCGAGGAGGTGAGTTGCAACTATCAATAAAACTCAAACCGAGACTCGGATGCACAAACTGTCAGTTGCATTGGATTCGTAGCACTGTGTTTCAACTATTGGGGCTTTTACTCTATCATTCCTTTGACCAAAAAACCTTTTGTTTGAGTATCTCCAACACTAGGGTTTTGGTCAATGAGGCATTGTTCAATTTCTGAAGAGGATGTCGATTTTCAAGAACACTGTGTTGGGTCTTTTTGGCTACTGTAGTCATGTGGTCCTTGGCCAAATAGACTTGCAGGAGCTTATGGAAGTTTGTTATGCTAATTTGTTTGGATTTTATGTCTCCTGACCAAATTGACCACATGTCCTTAAATGGCTTGAGGAGGTGAGTTGCAACTCTCGATAAAAATCAAACCGGGACTCATATGCATGAACCGTCAGTTGCATTGGATTAAGAGCACTGAGTTTCATCTTGTGGGGCCCCTACGCTATCACTCTGTAGACCGAAAAACCATTTTTTGTAGTATCTCCGACACTAGGGTTTTAGTCAACGAGGCATAGTGCAATTTCTGAAGATGATTTCGATTTTCAAGAACACTCTGTCAAGCATTTGTTGCTAGTGTAGTCGCATGGGAATTGGCCAAACAGAGTTGTAGGAGCTTACGAAACTCCATTATGCTGCTCGATTTGTTTTTTATGCCCCTGGACCAAATTGGCCACATGTCCTTGAATTGTCTGAGGAGGCGAGTTTCAACTATCAATAAAACTCAAACCAAAACTCAGATGCACAAACCGTTAGTTGCATTGGATCTGTAGCACTCATTTTCAACTATTGGGACTCTTTTTCTATCATTCCTTCCACCGGAAAACCTTTTGTTGGAGTATCTCCAACAGTAGGGTTTTGGTTAATGAGGCATTGTTCAATTTTTGAAGAGGAGGTCGATTTTCAAGAACAGTGTGTCAGGTATTTTTGGCTAGTGTAGTCATGTGGGCCTTGGCCAAATAGAATTTTCAGAGCTTAAGGAAGATTGTTATGCTACTCGGTTTGGATTTTATGCCCCTGGACCAAATTGACCACATGTATCTGAATGGCTTGAGGAGGTGAGTTGAAACTCGTGATAAAACTCAAACCGAGACTCAAATGCATGAATCGTCACTTGCATTGGATTAAGAGCACCATTTTTCAGCTAGTGGCCCCCCTATGCTATCATTTCGTCGACTGAAAAACCATTTGTTGGAGTATCTCCGACACTAGAGCTTTGGTCAATGAGGCATAGTGCAATTTATGAAGATGAGGTTGATTTTCAAGAACACTATGCTGACATTTTTGGCTAGTGCAGTTGCATGGAACTTGTCCAAATAGACTTGTGGGAGTTTGCAAAACTCTGTTATGCTGCTCTATTTGGATTTTATTCCCTTGGACCAAATTGGCCACATGTCCTTGAATGACTTGAGGAGTCGAGTTGCAATTATCGATAAAAATCAAATCGGGACTCGGATGCATGAATTGTCAATTGCATTGGATCCAGAGTACCTGGTTTCAACTATTGGGGCTCCTACCCTATCATTCTATCGATCGAAAAACAATTTGTTGGAGTATCTCCAACACTAGGGTTTTGGTCAATGAGGCATAGTGCAATTTCTGAAGAGGAGGTCGACTTTGAACAACACTGTGTCGGGTCTTTTTGGCTAGTGTAGTCATGTGGTCCTTGGCCAAATAGACTTGCAAGAGCTTATGGAAGTTCATTATGCTACTCTGTTTGGATTTTATGCCCCTGGACCAAATTGACCACATGTCCTTAAATGGCTTGAGGAGGTGATTTGCAACTCTCGATAAAAATCAAACCGAGACTCATATGCATGAACCGTTAGTTTCATTGGATTAAGAGCACTGATTTTCAACTAGTGGGGCCCCTATGCTATCATTCCATCGACCGAAAAACCATTTGTTGTAGTATATCCGGCACTAGGGTTTTGGTCAACGAGGCATAGTGCAATTTCTGAAGATGATTTCGATTTTCAAAAACACTCTGCTGCGCATTTTTTGCTAGTGTAGTCGCATGGGAATTTGCCAAACAGACTTGAAAGAGATTACGAAACTCCATTGTGTTGCTCAGTTTGGATTTTATGCCATTGGACCAAATTGGCTACATGTCCTTTAATGGCCCGAGGAGGCGAGTTGCAACTATCAATAAAACTCAAACTGAGACTCAGATGCACGAACTGTCAGTTGAATTGGATCCGTAGCACTGAGTTTCAACTATTGGGGCTCTTACTCTATCATTTATTCCACAGAAAAACCATTTGTTGGAGTATCTCCAACACTAGGGCTTTGGTCAATGAGGCATTGTGCAATTTCTGAAGAGGAGGTCGATTTTCAAGAACAGTGTGTTAGGTCTTTTTTGCTAGTGTAGTCATGTGGGCCTTGGCCAAATAGACTTTTTCAGAGCTTAAGGAAGTCTGTTATGCTACTCGGTTTGGATTTTATGCCCCTGGACCAAATTGACCACATGTCTCTAAATGGCTTGAGGAGGTGAGTTGAAACTCGCGATAAAACTCAAACCGGGACTCATATGCATGAATCGTCAGTGGCATTGGATTAAGAGCACCATTTTTCAGCTAGTGGGGCCTCTACGCTATCATTCCGTCGATCGAAAAACCATTTTTTGGAGTATCTCTAACACTGGGGTTTTGGTCAATGATGCATAGTGTAATTTCTGAAGATGAGGTCGATTTTCAAGAACAATATGCCAATGTTTTTGGCTAGTGAAGTTGCATGAAATTTGTCCAAACAGATTTTTGGGAGCTTACGAAACTCTTTTATGCTGCTCGATTTGGATTTTATGCCCTCGAACCAAATTGGCCATATGTCCTTGAATGGCTTGAAGAGGCAAGTTGCAACTATCAATAAAACTCAAACCGAGATTCAAATGCATGAACCGTCAGTTGCATTGGATCCAACGTACCTGGTTTCAACTATTGGGGCTCCTACCTGTTGGGTATGTGTTATATTATTTTCATGTGTGTGTGTGGGCGCGTCAGATACGACAACTGCGTCTGAAAACTGTGTGTGTGGGCGGTTTTTGCTATTTTTAGCGGTTTTGTAAATTAATCTCGGATTAAGGGATTAGGGTTTTGGTATCTATGGAATACTTAAAAACATTGTATATATTGTATGGTGAATGGTGAAATTTGATATAATGAATATAAGAAAGTTTTTCTCGGTTGAGGGTTTCCGGTATAAAATCTCTGTGTACTCTGTGTATGAGCCATTGATTAATTTATGTATTTCTTAAGAATCTATATGCATTGCTTTACTTCACAGGTTTAAAACTTACATGTGGTATCAGAGCGCATTTTTGGCTTTAGAGGGACGCCTTTTTTGTTGAGGGTTTGGCTCGGTCTTGATAGATCAAGTTTATCTTGGGTCTGTGATAAACCTTGGTTTAGTGGGAGATTTTGCAGTGGATATTCGAGTAAAGAAAGAGGAATGGCGAGCTCATATAGAATCAAGATAGAGAAGTTGAATGGTAAAATATTTGAGCTATGGAAGATCAAGATGGAGGACCTTTTTGTAGACAAAGAACAATGGATCGCTGTGGATCCTGGTACATAGCCTACTAGTACACCGTCTACTAGCACACATGATACTGGTACACAACCTACTAGTACACAAACTACCAGTACACCAACTACTGGTATGTCGAAGGAAGATTGGGACAAGTTGGACAGAAGATCAAGGAGTACTATTCAACTCTGCCTGGCAGATTCGGTGTTGTTGAATGTCTCAGGAGAATCTACATCCAAGGAACTATGGGATAAGTTAGGGAATTTGTATCAATCAAATTCCCTGGTAAACAAGTTGTTTCTTCGAAAGAAGCTGTATCATCTTAGGATGGAAGATGGAGATTCTATGAC
>JZKD02S2183894.1:66799-77162 GCA_000966675.3 Picea glauca
GTATGAAATGTTCATGTGTGAGAGACATAGAGATATTATATTCCATTTTAATTTTTCACTAAAGGTTCATACTAATTTACTATTCTTATAATAGGTGGGTAACCTCCAAGGAGATACATGAATGTGAAGTACCAAAATGGAAGAAGGAAATTTCAGAAATTGTATGTGTATTTGAGAAGGACCTCCTTACAAGTT
Source organism: Picea glauca (assembly GCA_000966675.3). Taxonomy (NCBI): domain Eukaryota; kingdom Viridiplantae; phylum Streptophyta; class Pinopsida; order Pinales; family Pinaceae; genus Picea; species Picea glauca. The sequence continues at coordinate 66,995 of JZKD02S2183894.1, forward strand.
TCATGGACCTACAAGTCCATTTACTTATACACCTAGTCGATGACATTGAATTTGCGGTTGTTGTATCAATGAGTTGAATGTTTTTCTTTGAGAGGTATATGAAAACTCTAAAAATATATGTCCGACAAAAGGCACATCCAGAGGGTTGTATGGATGAAGGGTATGTATTGAATAAATCATTTTTCTTCCTATGTGAATTACTTGGTAAGAATTTTGAAGATGGGCCACACTTCTGGGATGAGGAACGAGCATCATATACTATTGATGGAGAAAAACCACAATCTAATGGTGTTCAAGTAGAAATTAGTAAGTAAATTCATGATCATTAATGTGGTTGTTTTCCTTGCAATCATTATTTTTCTTTGTAATTTATTTTTCAAATTAACTGAATAACATTTGGAGTTTGAAATAAACATGTTGACATGTAATAGGTGTAGACGAAATTCCAATACTCAACAAGTTCATTATGTACCACATGGGATTTATGAACAAATGGATTGATTTGTATGATAAAAAGAGAGAAGAAGTGTTAGAAGCAAGGAAACAGTTTAAGATATCCAACCCAAGGAACACTCCACTTCCCAGTGATCTGCTTGGGGAATGGGGCAAAGATTGCACTCTAGAATGGTTTATTGAACAAATTCAAAATCAAACAGAAGATGCATGTATAGATTCAAACATAACATAAGATGAAATCAACATGTGTAGAGGATGTGAAAGAAAGGTACTGTTGGAATTTTACAAAATGTTGCTTCCTTACAGTTTTGACACTATTAACTATTTTAATATTCGTCATTATATTTGTTTTCACTGAAATAAATGGTCTTTCACAGGCAAGGAAATATCCTGCAATGTGGGCATATGGACGACATTATCATGTAGAAAGTGTAGATGTAAAGAGATTATCATTTGATTGTGGAATCATGGTTGATTTCAAGCAATCCAGTCGAGCAAGCTCAAAAGATAAGAATATTATTGAAGGGAATCTACAATATGTTGGAAAAATCCAAGAAATTATTGAGTTGGATTACCGCTCTTCTAAATGTTGTATTTTTAAGTGTAGATGGGATGAAGCATTTGAGAGGACACGAAGACATGATACCCATAGTGGATTGTTTTCTATAGATTCCTCGAGGTTTCTACCGGAGGATAATGAGCCTTATGTTCTACCAATTCATTGTGAGCAGGTATTTCTTTAACTCAAATAAGAAGCAATAGTGATCATTAATCTATTGATTCATAGTTTTTTGCGATAATATATGTGTTTATTAATAAATAAAAGTGTTATAATAAATTTATAATATATGTATGTCATTCATGTGCAGGTATTTTTCTATGAAGATATTTTGGACCCGAAATGGATATTTTTCATACATTATGATCCAAGATTAAGGCATGTATTTGACGATGCATTAGTGGATATTAAACACAACAATGATGTCCAACAAAATGAGAGATATGGATTAGAGAACATCGAATAAATTAACATCCATGATGATGTTGAAGATGGTTATGTTCAGGCACAAGAAGACAACAATCCAGAGTTAGATGATTTTATGGAATAAAACAATATTGATGGTATAGAAAATGATGATACAAATTATACATATGGTAACAATATAGATGGTCTACAATCAAATTTCAATGATGATGAAGATGATGCAGATCAAGAAGAGGATGATGATAATATTAATACTTGAAAGAACATATGAACATTGACAATGATAAACTGGATGACATTGTTGCAGACAATAATGTTAATGACCAAGACTTCTAAATTTTCAAAATTATTTGTAATCCAGTTTTTAAAATGACGTTGATTCTTATGGCCCAAACTTATATAAGAGTTAGCATGGTTAGTGGTCATTTATTGGAAATTGTTAAAAAATATAATTAAATATATTGTATATGTAAATCAATGTAAATCTAGACAATTAGGCTAATTAATGTATCCAAAGTTTATTCATTAATTTATATTTTAAAACAAATTGAAATATTTCACTAAGCCTAAACCTAATACCTTAACCTTTATACCATCTAACCCCTAACCCCTTGAAACATGGACGATATTGAAGATTATGCGGGGACATCAGAAATCCCTGAGTCTTGAAACCCTCCCATACCATCAAGCTACATGTGCCTAGTATAACCATGTCAAATTTCGACGTATACGGGCACAACTTAGAGAAATTTCAATGCTGGCCTCATTGACTAGTAACCATGTAGGGTCAATTGATGTCATTAATCCCTTCACCCGATATAATCCCTAACCCATTAACAATTAAACCACTTTCATTTTGGAGCCTACAAAATTCTTTTGGGATGTCTCAAATTAATAGAGTCATGGTTTATTAATCATTAGGTTTCGTTGTAAAGATGGGTATGTCAGGTTTGATCTTTGTTGGCATGGATGGAGAAATTGGGTCATGATGAATATGATGATGATGTAAATGACAACCATGATGATGGAAATTATGAAGAGAAATATGTCCATAAGTCTTAAAAACCTCCCATACCATCAAGGCATTTGCCTAGTGTAAACATGTAAAATTACAATGCACACAATCACATTTTGAAGAAAATTCAACATTGGCCCCATTCACTGTTCACTGTGTGAGGTTGGTGGATGACATTGGTGATGGGCATGTTGGAATTTCCAAGACATTTAAAGAGAGTTATGAAAAATATTCTATAGAAGGGATTGACGAATGATGAAAATGAACGTTAATGCAAACATGGACAATCTAAAAGATTATGTGGGGAAATCAGACATACTTGAGTATTGAAACCCTCCCATACCATCAAGGCATGTGTCTAATCTAACCATGTCAAATTTTGACACATATAGGAACAGATTGAATAAATTTGAATGTTGGCCCCATTCACTACTAACTATGTGGGGTCGGTGCATGACATTTGTGATGGGTGTAATATTCGAAGTTCCATGTCAAATTTCAAGATAGTTCAGACAACGATTCTATTTAAGGGAATGATGAATGATGACAATGGGACATGTGTGATGAATGTTGATTCAAATGTGGATGATCTCAAAGATTATGTGGGGACATCAATATACATCCTTAAGTCTCGAAACCCTCCCATATCATCAAGGAATGTGTTTAATCTAACCATGTCAAATTTCGACGCATGCAAGCACATATTGAAGAAATTTCAACATTGGCCCCATTCACTACTCACTATGGGGGGTTAGTGCATGACATTTGTGATGGGTGTATTGGAATTCCATGTCAAATTTCAAGATATTTTTGACAATGATTCTATAGAAGGGAAAGACAAACATTGAAAATGAGACGTTTATGATGAACATTGATGCATATGTGGAATTTTGAAACCCTCCTTGAGTCTTGAAAACCCTCCCATACCGTCAAGGCATGTGTCTAGTATAACCATGTCGAATTTCGATGCATACAGACACAGTTTGAAGAAATTTCAACGTTGGCCCCATTCACTTCTCATTGTGTGAGGTCGATGCAAGATGACATTTGTGATGGGTGCATTGGAAGTTCCATGACATTTCAAGATAGTTCCGACAAAGATTCTATAGATGGAAATGACGAATGATGACAATGTGACATCCATTATATTGAACGTTGATGCAAACATGGACGATCTCAAATATTATGAGGGGACATCAAACATTCTTAAGTATTGAAACCCTCCCATACTGTCAATTCATGTGTCTAATCTAACCATGTCGAATTTCGATGCATATGGACACAGATTGAAAAAATTTCAACGTTGGCCCCACTCACTGCTCACTGTGTGGGTTCAGTGGAAGAAATTTGTGATGGGTCTATTGGAAGTTCCATGTCAAATTTCAATATAATTTCGACAACGATTCCATATAAGGGAATGACGAATGATGACAATGAGACGTGCATGATGAATGTTGATGCAAATGTGGATGATCTCAAATATTAGGTAGGGACATCAATATACATCCTTGAGTCTTGAAACCCTCCCATACCATCAAGGCATGTGTGTAGTCTAACCATGTCAAATTTTGACGCATACAACCACATATTGAATAAATTTCAACGTTGGCCCCATTCACTGCTCACTATGCGGGGTCAGTGCATGACATTTGTGGTGGGTGAATTGGAAGTTCCATGTAATTACAAGAGAGTTCCAACAAATATTATACAGATGGAAACAACGAATGGTGACAATGAGACATCCATTATGAACGTTGATGCAAACATGGATGATCTCAAAGATTATGTGGGGACATCATACATCCTTGAGTCTTGAAGCCCTCCCATACTTTCAAGGCATGTGTCTAGTCTATCCATGTCAAATTTTGATGCATAGAGGAACATATTGAAGAAATTTCAACATTGGCCCCATTCATTCATAACTATGTGGGGTCGGTGCATGACATTTGTGGTGGATGAATTATAATTTCAATGACATTTCATGAGAGTTCCAACAAAGATTCTACATATGGAAATGATGAATGGTGACAATGAGACATTCATTATGAAAGTTGATGAAAACATGGATGATCTCAAAGATTATGTGGGTACATCAGACAACCTTGAGTCTTGAAACCCTCCCATACTGTCAAGGCATGTGTCTAGTCTAACCATGTCGAATTTCGATGCATACATGCACAGTTTGAAGAAATTTCACGTTGGCCCCATTCACTGCTCACTGTGCGAGGTCGATGCAAAATGACATTGGTGATGGGTGTATTGGAAGTGCCATGACATTTCAAGAGAGTTCCGAAAAATATTCTATAGATGGAAATAACGAATTATGACAATGAGACATCCATTATATTGAACATTGATGCAAACATGGATGATCTCAAATATTATGCAGGGACATCAAACATACATAAGTCTTGAAACCCTCCCATATCATCAAGGCAACTATCTAGTCTAACCATGTCAAATTTCAATACATACAGGAACAGATTGAAAAATTTTCAAAGTTGGCCCCATTCACTTCTCACAGTGTAGGTTCGATGGAAGAAATTTGTGATGGGTGTATTGGAAGTTCCATGTCAAAGTTCAAGATAGTTCTGACAATGATTCTATAGAAGGGAATGATGAATGATGAAAATGAGACGTGCACGTTGAATGTTGATGTGAGTGTGGATGATCTCAAATATTATGTGGGGACATCATACATCCTTGAGTCTTCAAACCCTCCCATACCATCAAGGCATGTGTCTAGTATAACCATGTCAAATTGTGACACATACAGTTACATATTGAAGAAATTTCAACGTTGGCCCCATTCGCTGCTCACTATGCAGGGTTGGTGCATGACATTTTTGGTGGGTGAATTGGAAGTTCCAACAAAGATTCTACAAATGGCAATGAAAAATGATGACAATGAGACGTTCATTAGGAACATTGATGAAAACATGGATGATCTCAAAGATTATGTGGGGACATCAGACATCCTTGAGTCTTGAAACCCTCCCATACCATCAATGCATGTGTCTAGTCTAACCATGTCAAATTTAGATGCATACAAGCACAAACTGAAGAAATTTCAACGTTGGCCCCATTCACTACTCATTGTGAGGGGTCGGTGGAAGACAATATTTGTGATAGGTGTATTGGAAGTTTCATGGCATTTCAAGAGATCAGTTCCACAAATATTCTACATATGGAAATGATGGATGATGAAAATGAGACGTGGACGATCTCAATGATTATGTGTAGGGTCGATGGATGTCATTAATCCCTTGACCATATATAACTCATAATCCATTAATCATTAAACTACTTAACCCCTAAGCCCCAACTCCATTATCCATTGACCCTTAATCCCTTAAACTGTAACCCCTGATCCCTTAACCCCTAATCCCTTAAATGGTAACCCCTAATACCTTAAACGGTAACCCCTAATCCCTTCAACGGTAACCCATAATCCCTTAACCCTTAATCCCTAGACCTAAAATCCCTAAATAACCTAATCCCCAAAGCCCCTGTCCACTTAACCCCAAAAATCTCAACAAAATTACTATTTAGGCACATTGGGAGTTAAATTGGAAGCCAAAATAGAAGCTAAAAAGGAAGCTAATATGGAAGCTAATCTAGGAGCTAAACTAGAAGCAAAACCAGGAGAAAAAATGGGAGCTAAACTGGGAGCTAAAGTAGAAGCTAAACTAGGAGCTAAACTGGGAGCTAAACTGGGAGCTAAATAGGGAGCTAAATTAGGCGCGAACTGCACCTAGTTTAGCACTCAGTTTTGTTGCTTGGTGCAAATAGCTCCATAAATAGCGCCCTCCCAATAAATAGCGATGAATTTAGCAAAAAAATGGATAAAAATACATTAAAACAACCAGTGGAAGCAAAAAAGGGAGCTAATCACAGGGATTTGTTTTAGTGAGTGCAAGATTCCATTCGAATCCGGTGGATAGAATTACAATCAGATCTGACATGCTAAAATAAATGGAACAACAAGTGATTCGGATAAAGAAAAATCTAAAAATTGCTCAGGATATACATAAGAGCTATGCTAACAGAAAGAGAAATCATAGAGAGTTCAAGACAAGGGACCATGTATATCTCAGAGTTAGGCCCAAGAAGATTTCCTTGAGAAAGGGATCTTGTGACAAACTGGCACCCTGATATTGTGAACCATTTGAAATCTTAGATAGAGTGGGACCTGTAGCCTATAGGATAACACTCCCTCCCACCGTGAAGGAACATAATGTTTTCCATGTTTCACTATTAAACAAATATGTACATGATTCTAATCTTATAATTGACTGGTCTGTGATTCAGGTGGAGCCGGAGGGAGAATTCTTGCCATAACCTCAATGCATACTAGAAAATAAGGAAACCTCACTCAGGAACTGAACCATTGCATATGTAAAGGTGCAGTGGAAACACTTTGGCCCAGATGAGGCCACATGGGAAATGGAGGATGCCATGAGACATGCATATCCATTTTTGTTTACTTCTATATATACAAGCACATTGACAGATAGAACATAGAGGACATTGTTCCTTTAAGGGAGAGGGAATAGTAACACCATGTTTCCCCCAATTTGTAAATATAACTATATTGGCCAAGAGACTATGGAAAACTCAATATGTGTGAATGTTTGATTTGATGGACCTTTGTATAAAAGGTCGATGAATGTAAATTTTGTTATTTACTAGAAAATGGATAAGTGTTTCATGATTGTTGGAAGGGGGATGTGCTAAGAAAGACCATGAATGATATTAAAGAGATCATGGAGGGGACCAAGAAAGGTTGTGTTAACCTCCACTAGACTAGTACTTTGTTGGTTTTACTTGCTGGTAGGTCGGAAGACCTCCTCAAGAGTTAATGAGGGATGGGGCAGAGTGCCCATCTGTAAGGCTTCCAAACCTGACCACGAACTTGGTATTTGGGCCACATGCAATATTTTTGAGGAAGGAAAGAAATGAAGGGGTGGTGGGAAGAGGAAGGCCCGTGAAGAGTGCAGAGACGAGAGCCTAAGCTCTCGGGTTTGAGGAAGAACTGTGAAAAAGAGTGAGTTATGATCGCGGGTAATAGAGAATGAGTTGAGAGAAGGAGAGTAACCTTTGTCCCTATCTATGAATGAGTTGGGAGAAGGTGATTAACCTTCATTACTATCTATTACTGTGTCGGGAGAAGGAGAGTAAACTTCATCCCTAACTTTCATTGAGCCAGAAGAAAAGATTCAATATCAAAGCATCGTGGCTTATCTTGGGGATGGCCAGTGGTAAATTCATTAGGAGTGACTGAGCCTATGGTTGGGTGGAAATGGGCACCCCTTTTAGTAGTCACATCACATCTTCTGGTTCTCATAAGTGTTTTCATACTTTGTGTATTGAGTTGAAATAATGGATGAGTGCATGGGTATATATATATGTATCTATAAATGGTTTATGTGTGGAATAGTCATGATATATGTATGCATTCATCTCCTTGTGAACTTATGCTTCTAACTGATAGTTTGTATGCACCAACTTAGAAATTGAGGCATCTTGGGATATAAGCCTATAGGACGGTCGAGATAGGAGATATTGTGTCAATATGACCCCGTTCGTTTGAAGAGGTTATCCCTTTCAGACTCCTTGTTGTGTGACTGAGATTTTATGCCCAAGTCCTTAACCATTTCATGATAAAGATCAGGAAGGATAGTGAGGTTCAAGCCTTGAAAGGGTAGATCTCTTCATTTGGAAGACGAGCGGACGAGATCCATTCAGGAGGACCCATATGACCAACACCTAGGAACCTTAGGCTAATCCTAAGGGAGCTAAGTCCTCCTGGCTTTGGAGCTTTGGAAGTCTGGGACTTCGGAGTATTGTCGACCTTCCTAGCATTAAATTGGCTGAAGGTAAACGAGAGACTCGGTTACCGACAAGTTTATCGGAAACGAATGGTTTCCCTAGTGGTTAGGTGAATCTATCTTACCATCTAAACCAAGATCCAACTTCCCATGGAGAAGTAGTGTGAACTGCTGATAAATAATGTTCAGGGGTCCCCTCAGCCATTGGATCTACATCGAGGATACTTTGACGAAGTTCTACTTTGGGAGAATAGAGATGTAATAGCATCAAACCCCCCGAACGCCGAAGTTACAAAGTACATGAGAGCCATAGATTTGGGGAGATCTTGCGGAGCCCCGCCTATGATCTGATCATTTAGGAGGAAGGACCCACAAATGGTACTTCGACGAAGTCCCACTTCAGAAAAGTGGAGTGGAAGGGAAGCCAAAACCTTCGAAGGCCAGAGCTGTGACGTGACCTAGACCGTTGATCTGGGGACCCTTCAGGTTCTTTCCTAACCATCAGATCTAGGTTGTGGTCAACCCGTCACTGACTAAATTCGGGAGAAAAGAGGAGTTTTCATCGCAAAACCCCTGAATGCCGAAGTTGCGAAGTAGCAGAGGTCATTGATCCAAGGGTTATGTGGACCCACCTTGGCCGCTAGATCGAAGGGTATAGAAGATGATCAGACCGGAGTGACGTGGGGTAGTGACATAACCCATGGTGACATGGACCCAATATTGATGTGCCACATGTTACCCAGATTTGTGCATATCACATACCCTATAGACCCATTGGGACGTGACATGTGTCACCCTTGGCCCTTCCAGATGTCAGCCCGTGGTACGTGCCCGCCTATCCAAAGTGGTTGATGAAGTGATTGGGACTTCATAGGGTTTGGGGTGTAGTATGGTAGAGAGACCGAAAGGCCTGAAGGCCGAAGCCGAGTGGCAATCTTACAGGACTTCAGAATTTCAGGACTTTGGGTGGTCTCTAATATAAGCAAAATCTATCTGTAGGGACGGATCCAACCTATCCAACCGTGAAGCCGGTTACAGGCCCTTTGGTAGTTCGACACGAGGCAGAGACTACCCACACCTAAGGTGGTCCTTCGCCTGAGGCGGTAAAGAAGGGGACAAAGAAAGGTGAAAGACTTACAAGAAGTCGTTCTGAGGACCACCCACCTTGGGCGTTATCCTTCCTTAGCTTCCTGGATGGCCAAAATGGCATGGGGTTTGAAAATTATGAACAATGGGATGAAAACAAGATCACTGATTTTTTAGGACAACGAACTAAATAAAGTGGACAGTGAGCTATTCACTACCTTAAAGTGTTGGAAACTGTGCCAGAATGGGTCGTCGAGGTAAACTGGTATCCTGGGTAATTAACCAACGAATGCTTTAAGTAAAAGGGTGTAAAACAAGGGTGAAAAGGGGGTTTAAAATCTACATCCAAGTACTTTTAAATGGATATAAATTGCGGACAACAAGCTGTTCGAAGCTTTCAAGGCAGGGAAACAAGCCTAGAATGGCTTGATACCCCCCGGGGTGACCTGGGAAGTGATCCCGGAAGATTGTTAAATAAAAAAAGGGGTGTAAAAGTGGATGAACATCTTTGTAACAAGCTATTACAACTATGATATAAGGGAAGGTATTCACAACTTCAGTTTTGGTTCGTGAGTGAAAAGGTGGACTCACGAAAGGTTGACTTTAAAGTATTTTATTTGTCAATTTTTGTTTTTATCACATGCCTTGGCCACCACACTGTCTTAAAGGTTATCCCGATCAGGAAAACACATCCCAGAACTGTGCCAACTAGTATAAGAAGAGTAGTCCTAGCAGTCCATAGTGGTTAGGTTGAAGAGTGCCCCATGCAGTTCAAAGAAGTAGGGGTTAGCCACT
>JZKD02S2183894.1:89498-122760 GCA_000966675.3 Picea glauca
TAGGCCCTCAAAATGGCCCCGGAAGTGAAAACCTGCTAAAAATAGTAAATTGCCAAAATGGCCAGAAAACTGTTTTGAGCCATTTGGAAAACGTGGGTGGCCCCCAATATCCACCTGGATCACCGGATTCCTCCATGTTTCTTTCAATTTCCAGGGCGCTAGTCTTGGTCGCATCTAAAGTTTGCGTTGATTTATCTTTTAATATGTATTTTACATTCGGATTCATGGCAGTCATGTAATAATGGAACAGATTGTTCCCAGATGGTTGGGAAGCAGTTGGGATCCTATTCAAGGTCGAGGTAAATCTTTGATTAAAATTTCGTATTTTCTCACCCTCATGGATGGAGATGGTCGTGAAATCGCTGAGCAGGGAAGCCACATCATCCGCCCCTTGGAAATGTTTCTTGAAATCTTGGATCATAGTGTCCCAATCGGGGATACTATCATTAGGAAGCAAGCGATACCATCTCGCTGCTTAACCTTCGAAGGTTCTCACAAAAATTCTAATGATGAAATTGGGAATTGTTATGTCCATAACCGCTAAGGCATCATAGAAGTTTTGTATATGTTCTTCAGCACTCAAAGTACCAGTGCCACTAAACTTGGGAAGTCTATTTGGGGCATCCACAAGTATGTCATGAAGAGGTTTAGCCAACCTCAAAGGAGTGTCAGGTTTCCATGGCATTGCCATCGGGAGAACTATGGGCTGAACAACAACAATTGTTGAAATGATGGGAGAAACAACTTGAGGATTAGTAATTATTGTTGGATTAACTAAAGTTTTCTTTAGTAAGGGGCTTTGAATAGGAGAAGAGGAAGAGGGTGACTCAGTTCGCACTGCAGAGGTAACAAGTTTTCCTGGTTCCCCAGGTGTATGTGTCTCACTACTTGTTTTCTTTCGCTAACTTTGACTTCTTGTAACCCTGGGGGACACTGTTTCCCTAGTCTTAGGATACTTGCGCCCTGCCAGCTTGCAAGGGGACAAGTAAGTACTTTGAGTACAAGGGGTGTGTCACGGATGATCCTACTCTTTCTAACACGATGTAAAATAACCCAACTAAAAATGAAGCTTTGTTTTCTTGTTCTTCTCGAATGGGAAGGTAAGGTATGACATAATTATAACTTCTCACGTGGGTTCAAGCAAGTGAGATCAAAGACCGACTAGGTAAAAGGAAAGGAAAAATCAATGGTATTTATAACTCCCAGGTGTAATGGAAATTACAAGGAAACTAAACTAGAACGAGTACCAAAGAAAATTCCAAAGGGTGACTGAAAGATTTTTCCCAAAGTTTGTCAACAAGTAGGAAAAATACCACAAAGAATTTGGGTCCAAAGTTTAGTACAAGCTTGGGATACAAGAAAATTTAAATAGGTTTGCAAGCTCCCCAGTGGATTCGCCAAAAAGGGTGGGTGATATAAGCAAAATCTATCCATAGGGACGGATCCGACCTATCCAACCGTGAAGCCGGTTACAACCCCTTTGGTAGGTCGACACGAGGCAGAGACTACTCGCACCTCAGGTGGTCCTTCACCTAAGGTGGTAAAGAAGGGGAAGAATAAAGGTGAAAGACTTACAAGAAGTCGTTCTTAGGACCACCCACCTTGGGTGTTATCCTTCCTTAGCTTCCTGGATGGCCAAAATGGCCTGGGGGGTGAAAATTATGAACAATGGGATGAAAACAAGCTCGCTGATTTTTTAGGACAACGAACTAAATAAAGTGGACAACGAGCTATTCACTACCTTAAAGTGTTGGAAACTGTCCCAGAATGGGTCGCCGAGGTAAATCGGTATCCTGGGTAATTAACCAATGAATGCTTTAAGTAAAAGGGTGTGAAACAAGGGTGAAAAGAGGGTTTAAAAGCTACAACCAAGTACTTTTAAATGGCTGTAAATTGTGGAAAACAAGCTGTTCGAAGCTTTCAAGGCAGGGAAACAAACCTAGAATGGCTTGATACCCCCTAGGGTGACCCGGGAAGTGATTCGGGAAGATTGTTAAATAAAAAAAGGGGTGTAAAAGTGGATGAAAAGATTTGTAACAAGCTGTTACAGCTATGATATAAGGGAAAGTATTCACAACTTCAGTTTTGGTTCGTGAGTGAAAAGGTGGACTGACGAAAGGTTGACTTTAAAGTATTTTATTGGTCAATTTTTGTTTTTATCACATGCCTTGGCCACTACACTGTTTTAAAGGTTATCCCGATCAGGAAAACACATCCCAGAACTGTGCTAACAAGTATAAGAAGAGTAGTCCTAACAGTCCACGGTGGTTAGGTTGAAGAGTGCCCCATGCAATTCAGATAAGTAGGGGTTAGCCACTTCTCGTCACTAGCGCTTTCGGGCTCTTAAAGCTGCTCGGATGGAAGAAGGATACCTGCGAAAAGAAAGGGGCTCATGACCCCCCTAAAGAGGGTTTTTGCTGAGCTTACCCAAGCAGAGTAGTATTCCAACTGAGCTAAGCTAATCAACTCCTTGACCGTGTGGTACTGAGGAAAGACCACTCGACTTATACTAACTAGACAACTTTCGAGGGCTCCTGATGAAGACTCCCTGGCTTTGACTCTTAATATTCTACGAAATTGAAATTGCATAAAATGAAACACCAGACCATCCACGTGGCGAGGTCTGGTCTTGCTTTCACAAGTGTGCCTCCTGGTTACTGAAATTGAAATCTATTTTGAAACTGTATACATGAAACAAGAAAATAGATAAGTGACATATATGTCACGGATAGATAATATGTGTATGTAAATATCTAAATAATATATATTTTTTGTTTTTTGTGTATGGGGCGGACCCCTGAATTGCTTTCAAGTCTTTTTTGCGGAGTGAACCATTCAAACTACTTACACAAATTGAACATATAAACATTGATATGTATATCAGAAATTTTTGGATTGAGTGCAAGTGATAATTAAAGTATGTATGAGAGTGATTGGGTAAGATTTACCGATAGAAATGTGTCTTTTTCTTCGCTTCCCTGCTGGCCCCTTTGCCTCAAACAGGTCTCTAGGTGATCCCCAACCGCTTAAGAGAGGCAGAATGGGTGACCGGTTGTATCCTTGCAGGCAAACAATGAAATTTTAGTATTTATGTATGGAAAAACTGAAATAAACATAACCAAAATTTACACATAAGAAATATAGAACAACCAACTAAGATGGTTGTCCCATGGGGGGAAATTGACCAAAATGATCCATTTTCCTATTTGGGATAGCAAGGTTAATGGTAAGAAAACATAACAGAAACATACAGGAATGAAAAGATAAAGCAAACAAGTATGGACAACCAGCTATGAGGTCTATTTAAGGGTTCTCTTAAGGGGCCCTAGGACTCCCAGCCACTAGCTAAGGCTAAAAACAATTGAATACTTCAGAAAATCTGCACTAAAACACATTAAACAAATTAAACCAAGTTGTTAGAAAATGAAATAGAGCAAGTTAAACCCAAGGAAGCAACAACAAACACCTAGCTAACCAATCCCTCCTGGAGATAGCTAACATATCAAGCATTTACCCCTACCCCTCAACCCTTAACCAACAAATGACACATCCAACAACTAAAATTCAACAAGTACACACACACAAAGAGTCTTATCAATTTCAACAGAGATTTGTTACTATATTCATCTTCCCTTTTTTACAATGCCAACCCTCTTATTTATAAAGGAGAGGTGAAGGCTTAGGGTTAGGTCACAAGACACTTGTCACTTTTTAAAAAGTGACAAGTGGACCAACCCTAAAGTATTTTTGTCTTTTTTTACAAAAAGTAACCTTCTCTAAAAAGGGAACCTTATCCAAAAGAGAATCTTATCCAAAAAGGGGATAAAATCAGATTTTACTTGACCCTTCAATTACATAATAATTACATGCCAAAGTAAATCATGCGAGAGTTTATATTACAAAAAGCCATTTTTCAAAAAATGACAAAGCTTGATATGCCACATCATCATTTGCCTTGGGATTTGTGCCATCCCGAATGCTCTTTGACTGCTGCCATGTTTTGCAGTTGTAGGTGATGTGTTTTAGGACAATATCCAACCATCCATGGCTGCCGGATTCCCCGGAATGAAGGCCCAAGGTGTGGGGGAATTGCTGAGTTGCTTTGGAGGGCAAGGGGACTTCAGGCTTCGGTCGTTGTAAGTAAGGAAATTCCCATTGTTCAGGCACTTTTCAGACCTGATTATGCCCCCCCTTTGCTTCCTATAAGTTTCCCTGTGAGTTGTCTAAAACATGGTTTTGATTTGGGCTTGTTTCGGTAAGAGGACCTCTTGGATCTGAACTTTGAGAGGCTCTTCCTCTGTACAAAACATCCACAAATATGTTTTTTACTGTGCCCATGTTGTATCTTTGTCTTCTACATTTCTGCTACCTTTATGTTTCCTTTCGTTTGGCACAAATCCGACTTCGGATGAGTGAGATATGGCCCCGGGAAGGTATGCGGATGGAGCCGACCAATAGACTGATCAGGGAAAGGATTTGAAATTGGGTTGAAATTCTGGGTTGGGCACCAGAATTGAAAGGATGCAACAGTCTTGTATACCTGTAACTGAAATGGGTTTCCCTCACCAGGCCCAATTTGACCTCGGAGACCCCCAATTAGGCTTCTTTCCGGTGTATGCTTGTAGGGTCAAAACTGAGTCCCTGTCGCTCTGGGACATGTCACTGAAAATCTGGGCTGAATTTGCTGAGGTGAATGGCATGGGTGTATTCTAGAGTTCGCCCCAGTCATTTAGACTATTCACGGGAGAAAATCTGCCTCCATATGGCGAAGTTATAGAATTAAAAGGTCCAGTGACCCTTATGGGGGAAAAATTAAATTTTAACACATAGTTTAAAAACCATTTAAATTTTATTTATGTTTTAATAAAACATTATAAAAATTAAAAAAAATAATTATAATTAGAAATATAAAAATATATTTATAATCAAATTAAAATTTAAAAATAAAATAATATAATATTAAAATATAAAATTAAATTAAATTTAAAATTTAAACAAAATTTTAAACTAAAATGAAAAATTAAAAAATTAAAACTAATTTTGGATTCCCCCACCCGTCAGCCCCCGGTCGGTCATGTGACCAAACCAAGAGCCAAAGGAGGAGCCCACGGGCATGGAGGAGGTGGCTGGTTGCTGGGTTTCATGCACGCATAGAGGGGAGGAGCTGGGAAGTGTGGGGAGGTCGCGTGGGAGAGAGAGGTAGAGATTGTGGGGAGAGGGGACGAAATACGGAGGAGGGGATGGAGGAGCTGTGCGGGATGTGGGAGGAATGGTGGGAATGTGAAGGGAATGGGCAGAGGGAGGAGGAGCAGGGGTAGTGGGGACTGGTGTAGAGGAGGACATGCGCGGTGCTATGGAGGAGGCCGACGTGGTTGGGAGATTGGTGCGCGGTGGTGGTGGTGAGGTGCAACATGCGAGGTGTGGAATGGGAGAGGAGGCCACGGGAGATGGGAGACTGCATGGAGTGGTGGAGCGGGAGCCAAGGTGTGAAGGAGCAGAGGGAATGCACACAGAGGTGGTGCAGCGGTAGAGGGCCGAGAGGGAGGAGACTGCGTGCATGAGGTGGAGGAAGCACGGGAGAAGGGTTGCGCGCAGAGAGGAGGAAGTGCAGCATGGAAGGGAAAGGCTGAGTTGTAGAGGTGGTGGTTGTGGTTCCTAGGTGGTGTACGGGTGGCCAACCACTGTTTAAAAATTAAAATTGAAAACTATAGGCAAAGTGGGTTTTTACCAACAGAATGGACGAGAGGTTTTGGGTTCAAACCCTCTGCATTCCACTTGGATTTCTGGGCAGTTCTTTGAGGTTTCTTGGAAAAGGAAAAGGGTAGGGCTGGGGTTCAAATCCCAGGGATTCCTAGTGACATGCCCAGGCCTGCAACCTCCAATAGATAGCTTTACAATTCAAAATTTAAAGGAACCATGGAGGCTTGGGCCTGGTGCCCAAGAGGGGTTCAAATCCCCTCTCCTTTGCATATTTCAGCACACATACACCCTTAATGAACTAAACCATTAACAATCAGACTGAACCAACAAGCAACCTCATCATTGAAACAGGAAAACAAACACCAATTTCTTCTTGCAGAACCTCAAAACAACCAACAACATATCTTATTGGTTTTTTTTGGAAATGAGCATAATGGGTTACCTGGTCAATGGCTTGGAGATGGCAGCATGGAAACTGGCTGCCCACTACTGAGCTGCTCCTACTGTCAAAAACCTTGCTCTGCTTCCATGAACTGTTGTTGCAGAGCTCTCCCCCCTCTGTCCAAATTGTCCAAATGACTTGGGAGAGGGGAGAAGGGGGTTTTGCTTTTTTTTCAATTTAAAAAAAAAAACCAATTTTCCCCCATTTTGCATGAGGCTACGTGCCCACCCTCCAAATTTCCAATTTTTATGAGAACATTTAATAAAATATTTTATTAATTTTTTAATATTTTTTTAAATATGTGCAAGTCAAAGTTTGACTTTGACTTTGACTTTGACCTTGCTGCAGCTGACTCAGTCCAAAAATGTTGACCGGAGAGACAGAGTCAGAATCGGATGCAAGTCACAGCGTTGGAAAGGTCTTGACAAACACATAAATAATATCTCATCAACAACTTGAGATAATGCCACCTCATCCCTCAAATTCGGCCCGGAACAGTGGCCACTTAAAATCCCTGACTTGCTGGTGGGCCCACATGACACCTAATCTTGCGAAAGGTGCCAAATCGTCATACGATATCCAATTGAGGCAAATGAGGTACCGTCAGAAAGGTATCGATGAGTAATTCGATGAGGTGACAATATAAGTTTGTGCCAGGGTCATTTATGACTGTCTTATCTGTTCTGAAACCCTTTCATGCGAGCTGGTGGACCTCTTTTTGCCTAAAAGTATTGGCCAACTTGTGACAACTCTAACCAGGCCATCTGAAGTCAAAATGAGGAAAATGAGACGTCATTGGAAAGGTGTCTGAGTCTATTATTGCATGGAATCGATGAATATCTAATTTATAACTCTTTACCCACCAATTTTAAATCATGAATCACTGCAACCAATTTGGTGTCCAGAAGTGGTCATAAACTTGTGAAAGCTCATTCTTACCAGCCAGGGTCGAAACCAAGCATGGGATATACCGTTGGAAAGGTCTCACACTTCCCTACGCCATGTATGGGTTTTATTTTCCCTTTGATACCATAATATGAATAGAATCAGACCAGTAAGTCACATCTATTGGTTTTGGCTGTTCGGGTGACATTGACTTTGCGTGCCTCATATGGGGTCATACTGACTTGTAATCAAGCTCATGATAGCTCGTTGAGAATCTTGTCCTGATACCTACCACTTGGAAGTGTTGTATTCCCTGAATTGAACAGCCTTGAAATGAGGAAGAAATGTCACGGGAAGGCCCACAAATCCCTGAAAGCAACCAACTAATACTCTTTCAAGGGCAGAGGCCATAATAACTATGACCCTCGCCACTATCTTTGACTGGAACCATAGCATCAAGGGGAGTTTATGGAGAAGTAACTGTGTAAAGCACCATGTTGAGCCCAAAGCAGATTTTTGGGTCAACAGTCTCATGCGTAGATAGCAAAGAGGCGTGAAGTGCCGAAATGATGAATTCCACTATAATTGATATCTCAGAAAGAGATTAAGTCCAGTCATGTGGTTGGACGGTGGATGGTCTTCCACTGTGGAGGAAGGAACTTAGAAACAATACGTGTGAGGTGGATCCATGTAGGCACCACATGGCCCTCAACCAATGAATGCCTAAAGATCTTTGGGAAGCCATAACGTGCAACCCAAAGCTTGGATTTGAGATTGGTAGCAGTAATTAGAATGCTACGAACAAGTAGAAGAGGATAAAGAACTTAGACAGAGGATTTGAGATGTTAAGGAGAGTGAAATTTTGATTCTCCATCCCTAGGAAATATACCCAGGGTTCGGGTGTGTTACACTTTATCACTATGAATGATAGTTACAAGGAAAACCCACATAGGGTTGTGGCTAAAATACTTGTTGAGATGGATCCTAATTAAGGAATTTATGAATCAATGGCCTTTTAGGTGAGCGCTCTTATTCTCATACTCTAGACTATGTCAGTGTTCCTTTCCATTGCTCTTTGTTAGGGACCTAACCTCCCTAACCCCTCATGTAGGTAGCATAATACGTTTTCCATGTAATAAAGGCCAATATTAATAAGGCCTAGTAATAAGGAAGAATAAGTAAAATGTTGGAAGACCTAATAGAAGCTTCTGCTTCTATAAGATCTTCCTCTAGAATGTTCTTTTGGTAGATAGATTTAATATAAATAGGAGTCGAGGGCATGATAAGTTTTGTGGTGATAATTATTGTAATAGACTGTTGCTCTACTGGAGGTTTCCCCCTCGAAGAGGCAAGTGAAAATTGTTTCCTATCATTAAAGGTATTATTTTGGTGTTGTGGTTTCATCTATTTTGTTGTTATGTTGTTATTCTCTACAATATTTGTGTTTTCGGGTATTATAATAGATCTGGTACCTTACAAGTGGTATCATAGCACTTTCCTTGGAAGAAAATTGTGGGTTATTTTTTTTTTTTTTTCAGGGTAGAGACATATTTTGACGTCTTAAAGCTACAAAGATATGTCGTTCAATGCATAAATCCATGGCCGGGGAAGCATACATGCATGACCTATAAGTGGTACTTAAGCACACATTGTTGGCCACCCTTGTAACCCATGTTGGTGCCCCTTTGAGTGGTAGAGCATCAAACAATACCTGTATACAGATCAACCTAGATATCCTGAAGTTCTTTGTAGATCAACCAATAATCCGCTTGACTGTTATAGTGTCACTGAGAACAACACTCAGGAAGATACTCTCTAGTACCTGGGTAGTTGGGTAGTATGACTAAGGGAACTGTCTAGCCTCCTTAGTTGGTTCCATGAGATATTGGTCTGAGTACTATTGTTGGACCCTGCACGTATATCAAAGAGATATAGCACAGGGAAAACCATTGTTTATAGAAACCTTGAATACCCTAACCCTTGGGATGGAAACAAAAACAAAACAGACAAGATCTATTGTCGTGCAACTGTGCCTCCTGCATTCTAGTTGCGAAATTCCTACACATTTCTTCCTGTTAAGAATTTGGCCATTTCGTCACTGCACTATTATTCAGATCAGAGTATAACTCCATAGGAGTACAAAAAAAAAAAGTATGGATCATGTTGGCATGATTATTTGAGACCTATCCCATTGGATTCCTCTCTTCCTGATTGCATTCATACCTATCATTTTTCCGTAATTTATTTTCTCATGGACCCGACCCCTTCCCGACACCCCTATTGGGAATTTATCCCATTGAATTCCTCTCTTTTCACTGATCGTAGTGGTATCAATCACCCGTAATTCATTTCTGTGTGGTCCCACTTTTACCCCGGTCCCATTCCTATGGCCGACACTCGCAACCAAGATTGGGAACAACATCTCACAACCTTGGACAAAGCTCATGACAAAACCCGTAGTGACATATCTTACATTATTTCCAGTATTGGTAACATCAAATCCCAGCTTTCCCCACTCAAATCACTTCCCACGTCCATCACCCAATTGACTACCACTTGTCAGCAATGTCAGGATGCAGTGAACACTTTGACCGCCTTAGTTAAGCCCACCCCAGATCCTTTCTCTTATTCCACACCTTATAATCCTGAAGGTCTTGAATCTTCCCAGCCTACCTCTTTTTCTCTCCACCACTTTCCATGGGACCTGCATCTCCCTCACGTGGAGGTGACCAAATTTGATGGCTCAAATCCCATAAGTTGGGTCACTCAAATGGAATACTATTTCTCTTTGTACGACATTACTGATGAGTTTTCCAAAATAAGGTATGGTGTTCTCCATCTAGATCCAAAACATTGACAATGGTGCCAATGGAGAAAAAATGCCTGCCAAGGGTATGTGGCTTGGACACAATTTGTTGCTGAACTTTTGAACGCTTTGACATTGACACCAACTATTTAGGTCGTTTGACAAAGTAGAAACAATATAGCACAATGGAAGACTTTATGACTTCTTTTGAGCAACTGGATTTTCGCACAGAGGGAATTTCTGATACTTTTTTCCGAGAATGGTTTATCAATGGCCTCAAGGATGAGATCTGTGCCCATGCCGTAATGGCTCGCCCTCAAAGTTGGGTGGAAGATACTAAAAGAGCTAAGGAAACACAACAAGTTGTCTCTTCTCAAACCAAAAAACCCTCCTTCATTCCTCACCCTGAACCAATCACTCCCACTCCTCCTTCCACTCCACTAAAGATCCAGAAATTGACCCGGGAAGAAATGGTTGAACGCCAACTCAAGGGTATTTATTATAATTGTGATGACAAATATTTTCCTGGGCACAAGTGTAAGGAACATAATAATTTTATGTCCATCTATGAGGATGTTTCTGAAGAAGATGTCGAGGCTCCCCTTGTGGCCGAGTCACCTGAATCCACTGACATGACTCCACCTTCTGACCCTACAGAAGTTGAACCTGCCATTTCCCTGAATGCTCTCATTGGCTTCTCTACTCCCCAAACCCTCAATCTAATTGGTTACATTAAGCATAGGAAGGCCATCATCATTGTTGACAGTGGAAACACCCATAATTTTATCCATCGTTGCATTTCCCAAGAAACTAATTTCTATATTCGAGAAGTCAACAACTTTCAAATCATGATTGCCAATGGCAGGTCCATAAAATGTGGGGGCGTTGTGAAAATGTGTCTCCAAATTTTTCAGTACCACATGAAATATAATATGTTTTCTATCGACATGGGTGGTTGTGACATTATGTTGGGTGTTGAATGGATTAGGTCTTTGGGTCCCATTCTCATGGATTTTGAGGAATTAACTATGAAATTCAACTAGGATGGACAAAAATACAAGTTCCAAGGAATCACAATAGTTTCCTCTGAGATCATCAGTTCCCGCCGCATGGAAAATCTCCTAAAAAAAGGTCATTCTAGCATTATTGCACAACTCCATTCCATTCATGCCACTAAGACACCCTATGTGTCGCTTGACCTCCAATCCATCCTCTCCAAACATCAACTTGTTTTTTCCACTCCCCAAAGACTTCCTCCTTCTCATGGTGTTCATGATCACTCCATTCCCCTCGTCCCCAGTATCATTCCTCCTAATGTTCGTCCCTATCGTCATCCCTTTTCCCATAAAAATGAAATTGAGAAAAGTTTTCAAGAATTGCTCGCCGCAGGAATTATCCGTCCTAGTAAGAGCCCCTATTCTTCTCCTGTGGTCATGGTACTTAAGAAAGAAGTCTCTTGGTGCATGTTTCCTAACTTCCAAGCCCTCCACAAACTCACCATCAAAGAAAAATTTCCCATTCCTATCATTGATGATCTCTTGGATGAACTATGTGGTGCCCAGTTCTTTACTAAACTCGATCTTCATTTTGGATACCACCAGATACGTATGAAAGAGGAATACATTCATAATACTACATTTTGAACTCATGAGTGCCACTATGAGTTCTTGTTCATTTTCTTTGGCTTGTGTAATGCTCCCTCCACTTTCCAAAGCCTCCTGAATCATGTATTCTATCCTTTTCTCCGTCATTTTTTCTTATTTTTCTTTGATGATATTCTCATCTATAGTAAAACCTGAACAACCCATCTTTCTCATGTGGATCAAGTTCTTCATCTACTTTCTCAGCACCAATGTTTACTCAAAAAATATAAATGTTCTTTTGGAGCCTCGTAAGTTGAGTACTTTGGTCATATTGTTGGAAAGGAAGGTGTCATGGTGGATGCTAAGAAGATTGAAGATATGAAGGATTTTCCTCGTCACAAGACTCTCAAAAGATTGTGTGGTTTTCCAGGCTTAACATGATATTATCACAAGTTTGTTAATAATTATGGAAATATTGCAGCGCCTCTCACTGCTCTCCTTATAAAGAATTCTTTCACTTGGACTCCCACATTTGATTAGGCCTTTCAATCCTTGAAGGCGGATATGTGCACCACTCATGTCCTAGCCCTTCCAAATTTCATGAAGACCTTTGTCCTAGAATGTGATGCTTCCAAGAGAGGAATTGGAGAAACCCTTATGCAAGATGGTCGGCCTTTGGCCTTTACCAACAAACAACTGTCAGAGCGACATTTGGGCCAATCAATCTATGAAAAGGAAATGTTGGCCATTCTGCATGTAGTGGATCTCTGACACTCTTATCTATTGGGGCAATGCTTCCAAATTAAGACCGATCATCAAAGCCTCAAGTATTTTTTGGAGCAACGTCCTTCAACCTCGGAGCAACAAAAATGGGTGACTAAGATATTTGTATATGATTATGAGATAATTTACAAGAAAGAAAAAGAAAATGTGGTTGGTGGCACTCTTTCAATAAAATATGAAGATGAAGGGTCCCTCTTTTCCCTCTCCTTCATTGTACCATATTGGCTCCAAGCTATTCGCCAGGAATGGCTTCAAGATCCCAAAATTTTGTGTCTGATCCAACAATTGCAAGCCAATTCTCCAATTTCCCCACAGTACTCTTAGCACAATGATGAGATTCATTAAAAAGGTCGCCTGTATTTAATTAAATAGTCACAAATTAAATACATAGTGCTTTCTGAGCTTCATGCTACACCCACAACTGGGCACTCAAGGTTTACCAAAACCTATGAATGGGTCAAACATTCTTTTTTCTAGGATGGTATGAAACAGGGCATTTGCACTTTTGTGGCAGAATGTGATGTTTGTAAATGAAACAAGGGAGAAATGGTCAAATTTCGTAGAACACTACAACCGCTTCCGATTCCACCCATTATCTGGAGGGATATCTCTATGGATTTCATTGTTGTCTTACCTAAATCGGGCAATAAGTCAATAATCATGGTGGTTGTTGATCGTCTTTCCAAGTATGCTCATTTCTGTGCTCTTCAACACCCATTTACTGCCTCCACTATGCCTCAAATTTTCATGGATCATGTCTTCAAGCTTCATGACATGCCTCATTCTATTATTTCTGATCAAGATCCCACTTTCACCAACAATTTTTTGGCAATAATTGTTCAAGCTACATGGCACCCAATTGCATATCAACACCACCTATCATCCGTAGACTGATGGTGAAACTGAATTTGTCAACAAGTGTTTGGAAACATATTTGATTTGTTTTGCATCCGAAAGGTAAAATCAATGGGATTAATAGCTACCACTAGCCAAATGGTGGTACAAAACTTCTTACCATACAACTACTCGCATGACTCCTTTTGAAGCAGTATATGGCCAAAATCCACCTTCATTTCTCTCATACATTCCCGGTATCTCGAAGGTCCAGACGGTTGACCAAAATCTTACAGTTTAAGAGGCTATTATTCGTACCCTCAAAGAGAATTTTGTCATGGCTCAGAATCGCATGAAGAAACAAGTACATCAAGGTCGCTTTGAACGCCAATTTGTTGAAGGAGACTAGGTGTTTCTTTGACTGCAACCCTATAAGAATACTTCACTCAAGGCTGACCATTGTCAGAAATTGGTGCCGAAATTTTATGGTCCTTATACATTTCTCAAGTGCGTGGGACGGGTGGCCTATCAATTAGCTTTTCCCAGTCATTCTAAGCTCCATCCTTTTTTTCATGTCTCCTGCTTAAAGAAGGTAATTTGAACTAAGTGGAAAAATCAAACCAGTTTTCTCGAGTTGGATGAAGAAGGCTCCATTTGGTGGCATCTACAAGTTGTTTTGGACCAGTGTGAGTTTCTTCTATGTCAACGCACCATCAAGAAAGTTTTAGTCCAGTGGAAAAATACAACTCCAACAGATGCCACCTGGAAGCCAGCTACCATTTTGCAATAATTTCCTCATCTCAATCCTTGAGGACAAGGTTGTTTTTAAGGGGGAGGGCATGTTAGGGATCTAAACTCCCCAACCCATCACGTAGGTAGAATAATATATTTTCCATGTAATAAAGGCCAATATTAATAAATCCTAGTAATAAGGAAGAATAAGTCAAATGTAAGTAGACCTAATAGAAGTTTATGCTTCTAGAAGATCTTCCTCTAGAATTTTCTTTTGGTAGATATATTTAGTATAAATAGGTGTTGAGGGCATGAGAATTTTTTTGTTGAGAATTATTGTAATAGAACCCTTCTCTACTGGATTTTTCCCCCTTGAAGAGGCAAGTGTACATTGTTTCCTATCAATAAAGGTATTATTCCGGTGTCATGGTTTCATCTATTGTGTTGTTCCGCTGCTATTCTCTACAATATTTATGTTTTCGGCTATTATAATAGATATTGTACCTTACATTATCGATGTCGTCATGTTGGACATGTCAGTAGTGAATGTGATATGTTGGGTTTTCTCGATGAAACAATGGAGTCCCAGATCCTATGCCCCATTTTGTGGAAAAAAAGGATACACAGATCTATCCCACTCATCTGATGGTTGTTGAAGGGAGTGCTTCTTAGGGGATTTTGTTGGATGTTCCTCCAAAACAACCCAATATCATGATTAGTGAGGTCAATGTGCCTCAGGGGGATGGTTATCCACATGGGAAATAAGCCTCTTCACTTTGGGAAGGAAGATGGAAGATCTCTAGTTGAAGAGTACCACTCAATGTAAATATTCAAGTAAGTCCCCTACTCTTTTTTCTTCTCGTTTGGTTTTAGGTTATGTGCCTGATATTTTCTATGTCTTGTTGGAAAATGAAAATCACCTTTCCAATCAGACACTGGGTTTGGTTTTATATTCCCTGCCTCACATTCCTGGGGTTGATGAGAGCTAGAATGCTTGCCTCTCTAATGATGTTGAGTTATGTACTTCCCCATTAGCGGGATTCAAAGGTTCTTGGCTCCACTTAATCGAAATTGGGTGTCTCATGTCAGGATACATACCTTTCATGTCTCCATTGCTTCAATGGTCCATCGAGGGGCTTGGATTTTGATGATTACAAATCTTCTAGTCCGAGTCAGGTGGGTCATAAATTTGCTTTGAAACATGCTCAAGATCGGGCTCATATGGATATTTCTCAGGGTCTTCAAAAAACTCTTCAAGGGGTTCTTAAATATAGACAACCCCTTCATGGAAATTCCTAATGAATATTATGTTAGCCAACATGATAAGTCTGGGGGGAGAACCCAAAAAACTCTCCCTGAAGTGATTTATTGACTTGGAAAAATAGGATATTTTTCTTATACAAGAAACCATGTGCCTCACAGGTGGTCTAGTTGGGGAACTTTGCAAATTGTTTCCTGGCTGGAGTCTTTATGACATGGATTCAAATGGATTTTCGAGGGGTCTCATCACAAGTTTTACTTCGAGCTTCATTCTTATCAATGTTTTCTCCATTGTCTCAACTATATGTATTGAAGTGTTTAGAAAGGAATTGGATCATACCTTTGTGGTCCTCAAATTGTATGGGCCATATGAATGTAAGAATTTTTTTTGATATCATATTATTCTATGAACTGTTTGAGTTCCGGTAATTTGATTATTGGGAGTGACTTAAATTTTACTCTGGATCAATATGAGACCTGGGGTATGATGGCCAAAGAGGACCGAGTGTACAATTTATTTAATGAGCATATGAAGAATCATGGTTGGGTATATGTGGAACCCATCAATATATGTCTGAGTTGGAATGATAATACGTGTGGCAAGGCCTATGCCACAAAGTGACTGGATAGATTCTTAGTTCATCATCAATTGCTCCAATCATTTGGTATTTACCATTCTTGGGTGGGGAAGGTCAGATGCTCGGGCCATTTTCCATTTCTTCTGGAATTTGATAAAGGTCAAGGTAAACCGGGTGCCCCATTCAAATTTAATCCTTCATGGATAGAAAATGAAAGTTTCGTCAACTAGTATGGAATAATTGGCCTCCTTTTCAATAAAAAGCAGGGACTCTTGCAAGTGTTTATTTTGTTCCAAATCTTCAAAAAATCAAGGAAAAAATCATTGTCTATGCATGGAATCGACATTTACAACATGCTTTGCATCTCAAGAATAGAAAGGAAGATTTGGAAAATATGTATTCGATATTTAATGGTACACAATGTCCTCCTGAAGATATGGAAAAATGTTGAGCATTGGAAGCCTAACACTCGATACTTCTGTTGGATCAAGAGAAAGTTTGGCGCTTAAAGAGAAAATCCCTTTGGATCTCAGAAGAGGATCAAAACACCAAATTTTTTCATAACTTTACAAACCACTGGAAAAATTACGACACTATATGGGAACTTCAATATCTCAATAGAGACAAGGTGTGGGGTTTTCCAAATTCAGTTTCTCAGGGTGTAAGTCACTTTGAGACTTTGTTCAAGGAACCCCAGCAAGTGAATATGGGGAATCTCCTTAATATTATTGGGTTGTTTCCTATACTTATAAAGGAGGAGGAAAATCAATCTCTCTTCCGTGAGGTCACTAAACCTCAATTACAATCTATCATCTCTTATTTTAAATGAGATAAATGTCTAGGGCCTGATGGATGGACTGCTGAATTTTTCGAAGAATTATTTGATTTGTTGGGTGATGATTTTCTGAAAGTGGTGGAGGAAATTTTCCAATCATGGAAAATTCCATGATGCATTAATGCTAATTTTATTGTACCCATTTAAAAACATGATTTCCCGAACTCATTTGATGATTTTTGGCTGATTTCCATGTGTAATTGTCTATACAATATTATGGTAAAGCTCATAGTGGTCCGTTTCAAACCCATATTATCCTCCATCATTACTCCTAAATAGTTCGAATCTCTACAAGGGCGACTCATTCATGAATCCATTGGATTGGCACAAGAAGGTATGCACTCCATCCATGTTTATAAGTGTCTTGTCTCGATTTTGAAAATAGATCTCGTGAAATCTTATGATTGGGTCTCATGGTTATGCCTCTAGATTTTACTTCTTCAAGTGGGTTTTGATTTATCTTTTATCAAGTGGATTATGTTTTGTGTATCCATAGTTTACTTTGTAGTTCTCCTGAATGAATCTATTTCTTCTTTTTTCAAAGGAAATCGAGGTTTAAGACAAGGATGCCCTTTATCCAAATATTTATTTTCACTAATAGTGAATGGGATTAGTTGGGAAATCAAGTCAACCAAGCATTACAATTTGGTTTAGGGTGTAAAACTTGGACGCCATGAAATTTTCACACATCTATGTTTGTAGATGATGTTCTCATCTTCTATTATTATGAGGAAAATGAATCCCAGACCTACAAGAATATTCTCAAACATTTCCATGATGCCACTGGGATGGTTATCAATCAAATAAAATCAGCTATATATTTTCTGGAGGTGCATGAAGACATAAAATATGTTGATATTATGGTAGCTGCGGGAGGTATTTACCCCCACATATAAACCTGACGAGAATAAAGTATCCTGGGAAGTAAGAAGAAACCCTAATTAATTGGTTAATAACCCTAGAAGACAAGTCGGCTCAAGAGAATGACTTGTATTAGGTTATTAGCCTCCAAGAGAAGAAGCTGACTAAAGGAAATGTTATATACTAAATAATTAGTACCTAGAATGAGAAGTCGGCCCAGGCAATCTGCGAGAAATAGTATAAATACAGGAGGCTAGACTTCATTCTGGCCAGTGTTCTCAGAACTACGAAAGCAACACTTGTGCGCACTGTAGTTGGACAGTTTGTGCACAAGTTTGGAGGAGAGTTGTTGTTGCAGTTGTTACAACTAGAAGATTTTGGTTTTGGCTTGGACTCTCTCTTAGTTATGGTTTGGACTCTCTGATCAGATCTTGTTACTCTTTCTTGGTGCACTATCCTTGGAGAAAGGTGTTCCACCTTTGTTTGGCTATCCAACCTAGGGTTTGCTTCCAGAATGATTCTCTGACAAGGTTAAGGTGCTCGAGGGTGGCTTCAACCTATGGTTGAGTGAAAATATTGCTATATTGTCTATGGTTAAATGATCACATCCATTATATTATAAAAGGTTATGGGACCACACTATCTTCGGACATTCTAACCGCTGGAAGATAGATTGGGAGGATTTTCTCAGTTGCAATTGCAGTTGCAGCCAGTTTTTGCTGCAGCAACAAAACCTTAACCCTCTCGTTGAGGAACCTTAAGTAAATGGATTGACCTAATTTCTGGATAGACTAGTGTTCCCTATCCTAGCACATCTCCTGGTACTCTCAGCAAGCTAAGACATCAAGTTTGAGTTTTTGGTCAAATTTAGGGTTGACCAAGTCAAAGCAGCCATGAATTTCTCTATGAAGTCAGAAAACAAGTTAGAAATGGCTTCTAACTTCAAAGCATGGAAGACAAGGATTGATATCATCCTTGCCAAGAATAAAGTGTTGGATATCGTGAAAGGAAAGTTTGTGGAACCAGAGTTTGAAGAAGGAAAAGAGAAGGAACTGCAGAACGTTGCATTTATGGAGAAGTTCAAAGACAATGACATCAATGCCATGAGTATCATAGTGGATTATATAAAAGACCACATGATACCCTACATATCCCATTTTTATTCACCTAAGAAGATGTATGATTCCCTAATAAACCTTTTCTCAGTTAGAAACATTGGACAGGTAAAGAGTCTGAAGAATGAGCTCCATGACATGAAAATGAATGATGATGACAGCATAAGATCATACTTTGTGAGAATATCTCAGTTGAGAGATCAACTACAAGATATTGAAGAGATCATTTCAGAGAAGGAAATGGTAAATATAGTACTCAATGGTCTTCCCAAGACATGGGATTCATTTGCCGCAAGCATGAACACAAGGAAGGAGTATCCTACATTTGAAGAACTTTGGACTTGCTGTGCACAAGAAGAATCAAGGATCAATGCAAAAGAGAAACCCCAAAATAAATATGATGATCAAGCCTTCACGACAAAGTTCAAGAATTTCAGGAATAAAAAGAAGTTTGGCTCCAGGATGAAACCAAATCAAGAGAAAGATATGTCAAAAATACAATTCTTCAATTGTTGAAAATATGGTCACTACAAGAATCGTTTTCCCGAGTTAAATAAAAGGAAGGAAACACACGAAGCATCAGTTTCCGAAAAATGGGAACTCTCAAAGAAATAAGCAGGACAAAACATACTTCTTTTTCTAAGACAAGGTAACAATATTCTTACTGTACATACCATGTTTACATAGTTTCTGTACATATATTGCATATCTATTTTCTAGAAGATAATATGTTCAAAGAGAAACTATACCTATGGAAGAACAACAAGATAAGGATTTTTATCACAATGACTATAAGACAAGGCAATACACATGAAAGGATGAAGTACATCAACAAACCCTGGTAACAATTCATGTGGAGTCTATTACATAAGTAACAACTGTAAGATAAGCCGATATCAGAATCAATATTGAAGAAACCTAGAAGAAGTAAAGACAGAAAGAAGTCAACAATGAAGAGGAAATTGGAAAAAGATTTGTGACACTTTGCAGAAGTCAATAAGGATGCAAACGAAAGCATGGACTCTCCTAGATGGAGGGAGCCAATTATATATTTCCAAAAGAAGAGCATGCAATCATGCATGAAGCAAGGATTAGGAGGGAGCTAATCCTAAATTATATGATCCACTGAAGATGATGAAGTATCTATCCATGGTAGCAACCATGGAAAGCAACACATGTTCAATTTGACTTTAGATGAAGTCTTCTTCGAAAAGAAGCCTCAAAGTATTCTTGGTTGTCCATCCACATACATGATCCTTTGATGAAAGGAAGAAGTCAAAATCTTCAGGGCATGGAATCTATAGAAAACCCCATGGACCCAAGAACAAAGAGAAACATGAGGAACAACATGAAGATTCCAAGAGAGAAAGAAAACCAGAACAAACAGTCATTGTATCGAGAATCACAAGACTACCAGATTGACTTGAACTCACTAAAATAAATCAAGCAGAGGAAATGAAATTTGTGATTAAGAACAATGTATGGAAGACTTATGAATGTAAGCATTGCGAGATCCAGAACTAGAGATTTCTCCCAGATGGAGGGAGAAGACTATAATGATTGATTTGTTCCAGTAAACCAAACATACCTCTACATGAGCCATTATATCGTCCACAATATCCATGGTTTGGAGTTTACACTAGATGAATGCAAAGATTGTTCTCCAAAATAATTGAACAAAGAGAGTATGTAGAGAAAACTCAAGGCTTTGAGATATACTAGAAAGATACTTTTGTATGCAGATGGAAGAATATTTTGTATGGATTCAAATAACTTGGTGCAAAGGCTCTCATGCACAACATAAGTGTGGTGAAAACCTTCTATGATAAAAATCAGAATGGTTACTCAAAAGTCCAGGATGATGGATTTCTAATCCATGAAAAACTCTCATGATTATAGAAGAAGTGCCACATGGATATGTTCCAGTTTGAACCTTGCCCCGATGTTATGACCTAGCAGAAAACAAAAGAGATGAGTTCAACTATCATGATTAGATCTATATGAAGCCTTCAAAAAACCAGTGTTCCAGAATGACCGAAGTACATTGATATCAAGAATTACATTCTCCGTGATGAAGTCCAGAAAAGAGAAAGTGGTTCTCCAATATATATCTCCACAAATGAGTAGATAAGCAGAAATTTTGGTAAAGCTCTATCCAAGATGAAATAGTTTGTGTACTCAAGATGGAGCTCATGGAGACAAATTTCTTATTGAAAAATGAAGAGATGAATCCCAAGTTGGGAGGGAGCACTGATGTTTTATTGATTTATGGACAATCATTTTTCAAGTTAGAAAAATGGTCCAGGATGAGAAGTTCCTTTCCAGTTCGGAAAGTGGTTTGAGATTTCTGACGGACATGCATTTTCTAGTTCGAAAAATGGTTTAGATCGAACGATCATTTTCGTAATGAAAATGGTTTGATGGATTTCTGATGTACCATAGACAATGATTCCCCTTGTGGCCAGTGTGGGGGAATGGTCTAGGACAGTCTCTCTTCTTGACAGTCACTCTCAGTAGTGGTCAAGAAGACTAGTCCACCTCGCCGGACAATCATTCTTTCGAATCTCACAGTTGTGAGTTGTTTCAAAGAATGGTCTATCTTGGAGGTTGGTGCAGGACAATCATTTCCTTAGGAAATGGTTCGAACAGTCATTCCCTAGGGAAGATTCATTCTGTCCAGGTTGCAATTTTTTTAGTGCCAGAGGAATGGCCCAGATATGTGAATGGTCCAGGTTCAAAAATCAGGGACATGCATTCCCTAGGGCAGACTCATTCTCTCTAGGTTGCACTTTGTTTAGTGCCGGAGGAATGGCCCAGATAGGTGAATGGTCCAGGCTCAGAAATCATGACAAATATTCTTCCTTTCTTGAGAAGAATGGTCCAGATAGCTCATCATTGATGTTTCACTCTCTAAGGGAAGATGATATTCCAGATCTCACAGATGTGAGTGGAAAAATGGCCCCGATGATTCAATTTATATCATAACAATGTTTTATGTGTAGGTTGATATCGGATGATATGATTGTTATGGAGACTGTATGTCTCTAAAAAATAGATGTATACTACTGTGGTGGATGTGTTCCACTGATTGTGACTATATGTCATTGATCGAGTATCTATGTGATACTTGGTGTGGTAGTGTACCACTGAATTGTAGTTGTGTACTACTATTGATGGACACAGTTGTGTTCTATTGAATGACATTGTTCTGATTGCCCTAAAAACTATCATTAGTGTTGGAAATGATTATCATCTAGATGGATGATCAATGGACAGATATTCCCCAGATGAAAAATAGTCCAGGACATTTATTCTTCTAGGACATATGTCCGGATTAGAAGAATGGCTCTTATGTCACTCTGTGGAGTGAGCGACTTATCCAACATCATGTATGATTACTTAGATGGAGTATGGTTTCGAGAGATGATGTAGATGATGACACTGATAGTGATGATGGTGCTCATGATCTAATCATGAGTTAGTCTATATGACTATGTTGATGCTACCGGGTAAATGGTCTGTTTGTGATCAAGACCATTACCTTCAATACCTCCCTAGCTAGGAGGGAGTGTTGATATTATGGTAGCTGTAGGAGGTATTTACCTCCACGTATAAACCTGACGATAATAGAATATTCTGAGAAGCAAGAAGAAACCCTAATTAATTGGTTAATAACCCTAGAAGACAAGTTGACTCAAGAGAATGACTTGTATTAGGTTATTAGCCTCCAAGAGAAGAAGTCGACTAAAGGAAATGTTATATACTAATGAATTGGCACCCAAAATGAGAAGTCGGCCCAGGCAGTCTGACAGAAATAGTATAAATACAGAAGACCAATCTTCATTCTGGCCAATATTCTTAGAACTGCAGAAACAACACTTGTGCACATTGCAGTTGGCCAATTTGTGCGCAAGTTTGGAGGAGAGTTGTTGTTGCAGCTGCTGCAACTAGCAGATTTCAGTTTTGTCTTGGACTCTCTCTTGGTTATGGTTTGGACTCTCTGATCAAATCTTGTTACTCTTGCTTGGTGTGCTATCCTTGGAGAAAGGTGCACCACCTTTGTTTGGATATCCAACCTAGGGTCTGCTTTCAGAATGATTCTCTGACAAGGTTAAGGTGCTCGGGGGTGACAATATTTCTATATTGTCTATGATTAAATGAGCACATCCATTATACTCTAACAAAATACTCTATGGATGGTATTTTCAACTTTTTCTCAAAATATATGCAAGATGGGCTCAAATATCTTGGGTTTATTATCAAGCCAAACAATTATAAGATGTTTCACTAGAAATGGCTATTGTCCTGCATTGAAAATAAAGTCAATTTTTATTGTATTCTATATATTTGAATAGAATTAAAAATCAAAGAAAAAATGTAATGTGCCTCTTGTCACATCCCCACAGTGTGTCTAGCCTAACCTTGCGATTGTGAATCTCTTGAGGGCATGCAGAACCACGATGTTTCTTTCTTGGATGCTTGGAAACACCAAGGTTACTTTGTCTGGATTATGCCTCTTCACCTAGAGCATACCCATACTCTGATCTAGGATACAGACAAGTCACAACCCAGACCTTATAAGGATATCTTCTCTTTCGACTCAAGAAAGGTGAAATGTTTGGGTCTGATCAAAGATTTGGTCATGTCATTATCTCAAATTCAATTGAAGAATCTGGTCATGGACGTGGTAGTGGCTGACATCCCCCCAAAATTCGGCATGTTGTTATCCAGATCGTGGGCCGCAAAATTAGAAGTAACCCTGCAGATGGAAATTTCGTATGCTAGCATCCCTATTTTCATCCAAGAAAGAAGACTGTGTAGAGAGGTGCTACTCAAGTACATGGTGAGTAGCAAAACCCAATCGAACAATCATCCTATCTACTTTGTCGACACCAAAATCGACTCCTCTATTTTTTACAATGACTTAAGTTTTTAAGGGGAGGAGCCGACAACTGTCATGACTGTTGAAGATAAGGTCGCGCGTCAAGCAGAGGAATGCATAGATCAGAGAAACTGTGTGGAAAAAAAAATCTAGAATACGAGCTTCGTTGAAGCTTTCAACAAGGAAGGAGCTGGAGATAGTGTATGGATAATCCTCCCAAGGTGGGCTCCAAACTCTGCTCTTACAAACTAGACTTTGATTGTACAAATAACATGGTTGAGTATGAGGCACTAATTCTAGGTCTAAGAACTTTAAAATAATTGGGTGCTAAGTGCATGGAGACTCTAAGCTCATCATAAATAAAGTGAAGGGTATATACCAGTCCAAGCACCCCAGACTGAGACCATATAGGAATCTAGTGCTGGAACTCCTCGAAGAGTTCTCAGAGTATAATTTGTCAGTGATCCCCAGGGGGAAAAATAAAATTGCGGATGCCTTGGCCACCTTATCTTTAGTGTTTAAAATTACAAATTTTCCAAACAGGAAGTATGATATTGAAGTCAACCACAGGCTTGCATTACTCTATAATATCAAGTATTGGTAGGTGTTTGAATATGACAAACAGGTGGAGAGGTTCCTCAAAATGAGTGACGAGTTCGCTAACGTAAACATCGATGATGAGTGTTGTTGTGAAGAATATGAAGACGCAAATACGCGTAGTGATGATGACCCCTTTCAGAACTAGATAGCTTGAAGGGATATAGTGCAGTTAAAAAAAAATATCATCCCCAAAGGATTGGTTCCATTAGAAAAGTTGTTTGATGAAAACTATGTAGCCAGAAATCCCAAGATCACTGCGAATGATGAAGATATCGAGGATTACAACATCGAGACTCAAGAGAATCCAAAGATAATTAGATTGTCAAAGACACTCAGTCCAGTTATCAAACAGAGATATATCAATCTCATGAAATATTTTCCTGACGTTTTTGCGTGGAGTTATGAAGAGTTGAAAGTATATGACACTAGAGTAATTCAACATGTCATTCCCATCAAGGAGGATAAAAATCATTTCAAGCAAAAGCTAAGATAGATCAATCCCCTGCTATTGCCGCTAATTGAAAAAGAAGTAAAGAAACTGTTTGATTCCAAAATTATTGTTTCTTTGAGATTTTGAAAATGGGTGGCCAACCTTGTGTCTGTAAGGAGGATGATTAATGAAATAAGGTTATGCGTGGATTTTCAGAACCTAAACATAGTATCCCTAAAAGACAACTAACCACTTCCTAATATGGAATACATCCTGCAGAAGGTAGTTGGATCATATAAAATGTCAATGTTGGACGATTTTTCTGGTTACAATCAGATCATGGTACACACAAATGACTGGGAGAAGAAAACCTTTATGACACCGTGGGGTACATTCATGTATGCAAAGATGCCTTTTGGTATTATGAATGCTGGAGCTACTTTCCAGAGGGCTATGGATATAAAATTTGCTGAGGAGAAAGACAAGTTTATCGTGATCTACCTAGATGACATCATAGTATTTTTTGACTCTGACGAACAACATCTTGAGCATCTGAGGAAGGTCTTTCAGAAATGTCGAAAGTTTGGCATATCATTAAATCCGAAAAAATCAAATTTCGGGATTCAAGAAGGAAAATTGTTGGGGCACATGATCTCAAAGAAAGGAATAAAGATAGACCCCAACAGGGTGGAAGGGATTCTGAAGATCAACACTCCTCGGAGAAATAAAGAGGTACAATCATTCCTAGGAAAGGTGAATTTTCTGAGGAGGTTCATTCCAAATATAGATGAAATTATAAAGCAAATCACAAGTATGCTTAGAAAAGGTAATGAGATAAAATGGACGCCTGAAGCTAGAAAATCATTTAAAGACATCAAGGTGGCACTGAACAAAGCTCCCGTATTAGCCAGCCCAGATTTCACAAAGGATTTTATCTTATTCTCCTTCTCCTCAGAGCACACCATCACTGGTGTTTGGTTACAGAAGGACGAGCAGAATTTTGAAAATCCTATAGCCTATTTCAGCAGAACATTGAGAGACTCCGCATTGAGGTATGATATCATGGAAAAAAAAGCATACACCTTAGTGAAATCCCTCAAAGAATTCATGAATTATATACTACATTCCCTTGTCATTGCTTATGTGCCTAGAAATTCCGTCAAGGATATATTGACTCAGCTTGAACATGAGGGGAGAAGAGGTAAATGGATCGTAGTCATGCTGTAATATGACCTCAAAATCAGGCCTACAAAGATGATTAAGGGTCAGGGGCTTGAAAAATTGATGGTGTAGTCAAACAATAATGTTTTGGGAATAAATTTCATTGATGATCTATCAAACAATCCTCAAGAAGAAGCAATCCCACATGTATCTCAGAAATTCATCGATTCACCTTCGTACGCTGACATCATTTATGTATTGAGAAATTTGCAAGCTCCTCGAGGGTTAATAAAAATCAAGGCTTGGTTTTTCAAGTTGAAGGCGGCTAAGTTTTTCATCCTAGATAACTCTTTATATTGGAAAGGTACAAGAGGGATCTTGCTGAATTTTTTGCTGGAAGAAGACACATAACGAGATATCAAGGAATTCCACAAAAGGGATTGCAGGGAGCATCATTACTGGAATACCACCGCACATAAAATCTCGAGGGAAGGATTTTATTGGCCCAATATTTTTTCAGATGTATACAAGGAAGTTTCTAGTTTCCACGAATGCTAGATATTCGATGGAAAAATAAAGTTGCAACCTCTGTTGTTGAAACCTATCTCCGTCGAAGAATCGTTCATGCAATGGGGTCTAGAATTTATAGGAGAAATCCATCCTCCATCCTCAAATCAACATATATGGATACTAATGGACACAAACTTATTCACCAAATGGATCGAATCGGTCCCCACAAGGAAATCTACCGACACAATTATCATTCAGTTTCTGGAGACCAATATCTTGTCTAGGTTCGGGTGCCCTGTCAAGATCATCAAGGATAATGCAATACAGTTCAAGTCTAAGAATACAGATAAATTTTGTAACGATTACAACATAACCCTAGGACATTCTATGACTTATTACCCATAAGGTAATGGATTGGAAGAATCATCCAACAAAATATTGACCAGGATTATTAAAAGGCTCGTGCAGGACAACAAGAAGGCCTGACACAAGAAGCTTATCTACACCAAACCTCTTGGGATTTCCCATTAGGAGGTTACTGCAAGAGCAAGAGTCAAAACAAAACGATGCATAGAGGAGGATAAATCAATTGGCTCATGCGCAACAAATGAGGGAGTAGGTTTTCAACTGATCACAGCATCACCAAGACAGGATGAAGAAGATTTTCGACAAACACTCTAAGTAGGAGGATTTCAAGGTAAATTTTATGGTGTTAAAGTGGGATGTGAGGAATGAAGACAAAGGGAAGCATGGAAAATTTGATCATCTTTGGATGGGGCCAATCAGGATTGTTACGTATCATGGGAACAATACATATCTGCTACAAGATCTTAACGGAGAACTCACTAGTGGGGGGCCTATGAATGGTAGGTTCCTTAAACATTATCTGGTTTAGTATGGTCTATTTCAGTTTTCATGTCCATGTAAATAATCGTTTTTTATGTTTTCAAAGAAGACGTTTCGAGTCAGTAGTCAACAAAAAATTGAAGCCCGGAGCGACTATGTCAATATGGTATAGGGAGAGTCTTTTCCGTTGTTTTAGAGTTTGCAAATAAAATAAATCCCAATGGCCAGGAACTTGGTCTACTGTTATTTTCCACCTCACTGAGAGGATAACATCCCCATTAGAGCCAGTTGTTAGCGTCGTCATTTTTCAGTTAGAGTCAGTCCTAGATGAGTCATGTTTCATGTGTTGAAATGTGTAAGGTCAGGTACTGAGAAACAAATGGGTCGAAGTTAGCAAGTGGTGGAGCTGGCCCTTGGAGTCGGTAAGGGGCGTCATAATTAAAATGTGTGAATTGTAAAGGTCTTTTCCCAAAAGGTCGAGTCCTGTCAAAAAGAGGGATTTTACATGCCAGAGGTCGAGGCAATTTGTTAGAGTAAGGGTCACATCGACAGATATAGCGAACATCATCATCTCATTATGAAGTCAGAAAGGATAAGAAATCACGACACTCATATCACGTATACTCTGTAGCTCTTATCATATGTACTTTGCACACTCTGAAATGTACCCGTCACGCGAGTGTGCTGTGCAAATCTTCAACCTGCTTCAAAACTTCTCGTCACCATGGATTCAACATCCTCTGTCATGATTTCATCCTTCGCCCATTCAATTATAAATTCTAGTCACTTTATGTGTTTCTCTTTTACCATCTGATTTTATGCGCTGTCTGTGACTTTTCCTGCAAGTCCTGAGTTTTCTCGCTGCGGGAAAGATGATTGCCATCAACTATGTCGCAAACCTGGTTAGTCAAGATTGCCGCATTTTTTCAGTCTTAAATCATGGTTCGAAGTTTGTTGGAGTTTGCCACAAGCTAGTCTATCAGACAACAGTTCCTCTCACGGTCATCCTTTCATCCTCAAAGTTTTTCCTTTTCATGCCCAAATTTTTTGTCGTGCTTCCCTACGGCAACGAGCCTATCATTATCATTATCACATCATCGACATGTTGCTTCAATGAGAGTCTTCATGGTGCCTAGGGGTCGCGCAGTGAATTCCTAAAGTCATTTTCTCTTATCGTGCAAAGTTTCCACCACTGCCCCTCCGACAGGTCTTGGCTAAGAATATCATTATCCATTTTCCGCACGAAGAGGTTGTCATCTTTCATTACCGCTCATGTAGAACAAACAAACATTGCACCATGAAAACATCCCAAGACATAAAGAAGAGGGCGCGAAGTGGCAGAGCTATGAGGCCCGAGCCTCAAGAATTGGCATTGATCAACGAAGATCCAAATGTTAGGGCATATTTCAGACAGGTCGGATGCATGCACTATTACGAGAAAATCCAAGGATACAATGTGAAACTAGCAGAACAGTTCACGCTCAGATGTAATGGGTTTCGAGTGGTTATTGCATGAATCACATTTCCGGTGACGAAGGAAACTCTGTCAGCCATGACGATGGTTCCTACCTGTGGTGAAAGGTGGTCTAAGGGCATGCCTTTGGACGTGTTATGCTATGAATAATTCATCAAACCAAACTACCTGAACGGGAAAATCAGAACGGGTGTTCCAAGTTGGTATCTACGGGAGCCTTTTCAAAAACTCTTGAAGGTGATTAGAAAGTATTTCACCTGTGAAAGAAGGTTTGACAAAATATACCCACATCACACTAGACTGCTGATGCATTTCATAGTGAAGAGACCTTTGAACTTACCTTTCTTCTTGCACCGAAGTCTAGGAGGAATGGCATATAGTGTCCAAGTCGAAGCAAACCAGCCGAAGAATAAATTATCCCATATGTCATTAATCAAGTTGTTGATAGTTGAGGAATTAAGGCGACTGTGCAAGGACTGGGACTTGTTTCTGTTTTCAGCTGACATCCCCAGGGACCCCAAAGGAGATCCCCCTCTACCCATAGGAGAAACAACATCTCGCAGCGCAGAGGCAGGAATAGAGGGGGTTGTAGGAAAAGGAAAGATAGTGGAAGGCTCGTCACCCCAAAAACCGACACCCTGGAAAAGAGGTAGGCCAAATAAGAATAGGAAGCCTGGGGAGGCCCAATATCGAAAAGAGTCGCATGCCCAATCGGTTGCTGAGAAGTTAATCATGCATGTTGTTCGGTTAGAACTTGTCGAGCGTTCAAGCTAGGAAATATGTGATAGACAGAGAAGGTCAGGCACTAAAATAATGGATGTTCGGGAGACATCACAATAGCTAAAGAAAGCACAACTTGCTATTGTTGAGTTGTATCAGGAGAACAAAGAATTGAGAAAGTAGTTAGCATAAAGGACTATTGAAACATCAGGGTTGTAGAGACAATAAGGGAATGCAAATTGGATCAAGAAACAACTCAGAGAAGCACAATACATGATCATCGAACCGCGCAAGGAACAAAGAATGTCAGTGGAGAGAATTGCGGAGCACTTCAAGGAATGTGGACCGACCATGGAAAACGTCCGTGCAAATTTGGTCAGTTCTCAAATGAAGTTGAAGGGGAACATGGTCTTGCGAAGATAGGTAAAGAATATAAAAAGGCACAACAAGTCTCTCAGGAAGACGCTTAGAGTATCAAGACTACAGATGAGGCAAAAAAACATAATTGAACCAACCCCGTTTTTGTCTTTTTGAACGTGGCACAAAATTCCTCTCTCCTCATGTCCTATTTCCTGTATAGAAACAAGGTATCTGACGAGTATTCGCATGTTGTATATACGTCACGCAAATGTTGAAAACCCACATGTCGAGAAGGACAAGTGTAAGCAGAACGCGCAACAGTTTTGAAGGAGATGCATGGTCCCCTGACCGTCGTCACCATATGGAAAGCATGAGTAACAGTCCACAATCATCCTCCATACAAACCCTCCACATGCATACTATGACCAATGATCACACTACAACAATAAAATCCCATTACACTGGGTGGAATAATTCTAACAGAAGTGCTCGATCATTCGAGTGACCCTTCAAAGGAGAAATGTCGACGCATCCCTTCCTAAGGATGGAATCTTGTTGATGACCAAACGATCATGGTAAATACGTTGATTATGACATGATTGGGTACAATTGGGTTCCTATTCTTAGTAAGTCTCATTCGAAATATCATCTGGCAGGGAATAACCATAACCGAAATTCTAGTAGTAGTTTGGAGCATGGCATCCCAAGGGGCACCTCTTTTTCTATATATTGCATCTCTTCAATATATTGCATCTCTCATATGTATGTACTTCTTATTTTCTGTATATCCATGTCTTTATTATGTTTAAATTGGAACGTTTAATAAGTCTTGAATTCATCACATCGTGCTTTAGACTTTGCCATTTAAAGTCCTATGTTTTCTTCTAAGTAATTTAGAATTCATCTCTAGTGGTGCTCTGAGTTGCTTTATGTACTTTTTCTCTCGCCACACACAATGACATTTGAACTGAAAGACCATTTCCTGCTTAGCCTTTATCCTCTCAAGTTTTAGTTACCAAGTCATTTATTTCTCTCTCTTTCTGTAATTTGACTCCATGGCCCAAGGTTTTGTATTTCCTTGCCAACAAAACCAGAAACATTTCATGAACGCAATAAACCTAGCTGACAATTCAAAGCCATTATCTGTTCGAGACTAAGTCTCAGAGAGAGCCTTCTCTAGGTTGAAAAGGATAGTTTCCGGTCTTAAAGTTGGTCTGTAGGTTACCTTTGTCATTTGTTTTCTCAGCCAAACAAATTTACAGAGTGCTAACATCTTGGCGTAATTTTCAGGGAACAAAATTGAATAAAACTTTCCCTGGGAGAACAACTAAAGCTGTAGTTTTGACCCGTGAGGGTAACCGTGGGTCAGACATCTATATTGGTTGAAACCTTTACCCTAGTGACTCCTACAAATAAGACCATTAGAATAGAGTAGTACAACTCAGAAATCCTGGCTCCAAAGAAAGTTTATACCAGAGCCAACCCTAATTTGGACCCTGTACCACCCATGTCTAAATCTGAAAAACTCATGTATAGGGAAAAGGAACATGTGTTGGACCCATTCTATTACCTGGAAAAAAACCTATCCTTACCCAAGGACGGTGTACAAAGCATCGATGAACTTGATTTCGATACTCTATTTGAACAAACCATGTTTAGGTCTAAATCAGAAACCTGCTTGGATGAGATAGTCTTCGATGAGAAGAGGTTTCAATATTTAATACCAAAAAAAATCCCACTAGCTACTGTAATCCCCACTCAACGCATTCCACCAGTTCCAAACCCTACTAGATTAATGGCTGTCAGATTCTCCCCTCTTGCCCTACCAACCCAACTGCATGATTTTCCCCATAACTATAATCGGAGGATCAAGCTATATGATGCCGAAGGAAACACCTCTTCCCAAAAGCACTTGGATTGGTTCAATGATTTTTTTGACCTAGAAGAGGTCGATCACGAGGATGCAAAAATGAAATTGTTCGTGCAGATTCTTTTAGTGGAGGTCACGAAGTGGTTTAAGGCACTTCAAGCAGTGAGCATCCCTGATTTCACAACGTTTGAAACATCATTTCTTGCCAGACGGGGAGACAAAAACAATCCTCTGCAACTACTAATACAATATAACAATATGAAAATATCACCAAAGGAAATGGTGAATTTTTTTTTGACAAGATTCATGAAGGTCTACAACTCAATCCCCACAGAAGTCCATCCTCCTCCCGAAGCTATGCAACTTTGATACACTCATTCCTTTGAAAACGATTTTGCCTTGCTGTTGAGAGAAAGAAGATCCACTAATTTAGGTGCTATGATGAGAGACACAATCGAAGTCGAAGTAAATATGATGGCGTTGGGAAAGATCAAACAATTTTTTGACATAAATGGGAAGAATCCCCAAGGAGACGTGCAACCCTCTACGTCTTGATCGTCAGATGAAAAGTTTGACTTGATGATGAAGACTATGGAGTTGATGGAAAGAATGTCCATGGAGAAAAAGCATGGTACCAGGGAGAAAAAAATTTTCCATCCCAGAAATAAAAAATTTAGAAGCGCTCTGGTACCACAGATCGGGCAGAGGGACCAGAGAGAGCATGGTGATCAACAAATAAGACCTCCATTCCAAAAAAACTACGCGAATGAAGACTTTGATCAGATGATCCAAGACCAGATGCATTGTTGGGACAACACAAACACACACATGTTCTTAACAAAGGGATAACACAATCAATTCATGGACGCAAATGATCATATTATGCTAGAGACTAAGGACACGCTATCTTAAAAAACATAGGATTTCAAGAAAGTATATCACAATGCAATCATGTAGTTTCAAAAGAAATAAAACCTTAGGAGTAGAAATACGTCCACAGAGTCTCAACAGTCGAATCCCACAAAATAACCTCAAGCGAACACTCCTTCCTCAAGCCAACCAAAAAAGACAATCTAGCAAGGGATGTAATGGAGAAAGGAAAGTCAAAGGAGGAATATTTAAATAAAGCATCAGAGGCTAGTAAGGAAACAAGCGTTAAAGAGGTAGATAAAGCTCCTCCCTTTAACATTGAGAATGAAATGGCCAAAATTAAAATCTTTGTTCCTTTTAATGAGCTCATCAAGAAGGGAGAGTATAGGGATGAAATAATTAAAATGTTAAATATGGAAGAGGCTCCCAACACCTTGAACATCTAGGGCGACCACCCTACCATATTATTTGGTCAGCGCGTAGAAGAAACTGGCGATACTGAGGACGTTCTCCCTTTCTATGTCAGCCTCAAAATCCATGAGATGACTTTGCGTAACTCTATGCTAGATTCAGGCGCATCGCACAATCTCATACCAAAGGTGGTCATGGACGAGTTAGGCTTGGATGCAACCAGACGTTATAAGGATATTTTCTCTTTAGACTCAAGAAAGGTGAAATGTTTGAGTCTGATCAAAGATTTGGTTTTCTCATTATCTCAAATTTCGTCGAATAATATGGTCATGGATGTGGTGGTGGCAGACATCCCCCCAAAATTTGATATGTTTTTATCTAGATCGTGGGCCGAAAAATTAAAGGGAACCCCGAAGATGGACATGTCTTATGCCACCATCCCCGTTTTCGACCAAGAAAGAAGACTATACATAGAGGTGTTTCTCAAGTACATGGTGAGTAGCAAGACCCTGTTGGGTATGTGTTATATTCTTTGCATGTGTGTGTGTGTGGGTGCGCTACGACAACTGCGTCTG
This sequence comes from Picea glauca, assembly GCA_000966675.3. Lineage (NCBI taxonomy): Eukaryota > Viridiplantae > Streptophyta > Pinopsida > Pinales > Pinaceae > Picea > Picea glauca. Next base: position 122,622 of record JZKD02S2183894.1, read on the forward strand.
GCAGTCCGTCTGGCAGTGTGTGTGTGGGCGGTTTTTGCTATTTTTAGCGGATTTTGCTATTTTTAGTTGATTTGTAAATTAATCCCAGATTAAGGGATTAGGGTTTTGGTATCTACGGAATACCTAAAAACATTGTATA
>JZKD02S2183894.1:126433-140648 GCA_000966675.3 Picea glauca
TTGAGGGTTTCCGGTAAAGATCTCTGTGTATTTTGTGTATGAGCCATTGATTAATTTCTGTATTGCTTAAGAATATATATGCATTGCTTTACTTCACAGGTTTAAAACTTACAGACCCAACCAAACAATCATCCTATCTACTATGTTGACATCGAAATAGGATCCTTTGTTTTTTACAATGACTTAAGTTTTGAAGGGGAGGAGCTGACGACTATCATGATTGTCAAAGATAAGGCCGCACATCGAGCAGAGAAATGTACAAATCAGAGAAACTGTGCGGAAAATGAAATGTGGAATATGAGCTTCGACAGAGATGTCAACAAGGAAGGAGCTGGAGCCGTTATATGGAAAAATCCTCCCAAGGTGGGCTCCAAACTCTGCTCTTACAAGCTTGCCTTTGATTGTACAAATAACATGGTTGAGTATGAGGCACTAATTATGGGTATGAAAACTTTAAAATAATTGGGCGCTAAGAGGATAGCAGTGCATGGAGACTCCAAGCTCATCATAAATCAAGTGAAGGCTATATACTAGTCCAAGCACGCCAGATTAAGAGAATATAGGAATCTAGTGTTGGACCTCCTCGAAGAGTTCTCAGAGTATAATTTGTCAATGATCCCCAGGGGGGAAAATCAAATTGTGGATGCCCTGGCCACCTCGGATTTAGTGTTTAAAATTCCAATTTTTCCAAATAGGAAGTATGAGATTGAAGTCAAACATAGGCCTTCAGTACTCGATAATATCAAGTATTTTCAAGTGTTTAAAGATGACAAACAGATGGAGAGGTTCCTCCAAATGAGCGACGAGTTTGCTAACGTAAACATCGATGATGATTTTTGTTGCGAAGAAGATGAATAGGCAACTGCGCATAGTGACAACGACCCCTTTTAGAAAAAGATAGCTGGAAGGGATATAGTGCAGCTAAAAAACAACATCATCCCCAAAGTATTAGTTCCATTAGAAAAGTTGTTTGATGAAAATGATGTAGCCAGAAATCCCAAAATCACTGCGAATGATGAAGATATCAAGGATTGAAACATCGAGAATCAAGAGAATCCAAAGATAATTAGATTGTCAAAGACACTCAGTCTGGAGATCAGGCAGAGATATATCAACCTCATGAAATATTTTCCTGACGTTTTTGCGTGGAGTTATGAATACTTGAAAGTCTATGACACTAGAGAAATTCAACAAGTCATTCCCATCATGGAGGATCAAAAATATTTCAAGAAAAAGCTAAGACAGATCAATCCCCTGTTGTTTCCGCTGATTGAAAAAGAGGTAAAGAAACTATTTGATGCCAAAATTATTGTTTCTTTTAGATTTTCAAAATGGGTGGCCAACCTTGTGCATGTAAGGAGGAAGAGCGGCGAAATAAGGTTATGCGTGGATTTTCGGAACCAGAACAGAGTATCCCTAAAATACAACTACCTGCTTCCTAAGATTGACTACATCCTACATAAGGTAGTTGGATCCTAGAAAATGTCGATGTTTGATGGTTTTTACAATTACAATCAAATCATGGTACACTCGGATGACCGAGAGAAGACAACCTTTACGACACCGTGGGGTACGTTCATGTATGCAAAGATGCCTTTCGGTGTTATGAACGCTAGAGATGATTTCCAGAGCGTTATGTTATAGCAATATTTTCCTCACCCTATGCAATCTTTCCCAGAAGGCCTTTTTCTATTTCCCCATGCAAACTTATCTTTCCTGTTTATAAAATCCAAAGCCAAAAATAAATATTTTTCCACAAGTATGAATGTTGCCTACTATACATCATGCGTATACGCAGGCTTCCCTACTACAACCCGCATACATCAGGATTTGTGCCAGGAAATGAAAATTAAGGTCAGGTTTCCATGTCATGACAAGAGATCTATGATCCTTGGCCTTCCATATACTGGAAACGTTCTGAATCAGCCCTTCAGTTCCATTTTGAAGGCTATAAATGGGCCAATTCCGAGCAATGGAAAAAGGAGAAAGAATTCAACTTTGAGAGCAAAGTTACTCTAGAGAAATTATTTACTTCATATTGAGTCGACATCCCTTTCTCCTTTAAGTCTGAACACAATGTTCAACCCCCAAGCTCTTCCCCTATTGATTGAGAACCTCATTGTTTCTCTCTTATGAGCTTGCCTTTGGTGGAGGATTGAAGTGGTGGAGGCCCAACTGGAATGAACTTAGTTTCTTGGTTCTGAACCGTGTCAACATGGAAGTCTATAACATTTTCACTTATGCTAATCATTTGTTAATAGAAATACTCTTTTCCCGTCCAATTGATATGTTGCAAATATATTGAATTATTATTCCATGGGCGTATTTGTCATGTTTATTAATGTATTATGCTATTGAATGTGCTAACATTATATAATATCACCATATTCTTGATTTGATTGGTTGTTGACGAATAGTTGCAGGTATATTTCTTTGGGTCGAGTGCACAACGGTGGACTTCATCGAACGTCTATACGAGGTAGGCCTTTTATCTTGTCTTGCTAGCATATTTGTTTGTATAGCATACTTGAGAAGAGAGTTGATTTCCGCAGTCATTTCCGTCTGTTGTGGTTTACTCTAGCCATAGAGATATTTCCTCGTAATAGGCTATGTATATAACATTTGCTGAGGAGAAAGACAAGTTTATCGTGATCTACTTGGATGACATCACAATATTTTCAGACTCCGACGAACAACATCTTGAGCATTTGAAGAAGGTCTTTCAGAAATGCAGAAACTTTGGCATATCATTAAATCCGAAAAAATCAAATTTCGGGATGCAAGAAGGAAAACTATTGGGGCACATCATATCAAAGGAAGTCATAAAGATAGACCCTAGCAGGGTGGAAGGGTTTCTGAAGATCATCACTCCTCGGAGCAAGAAAGAGGTACAATCATTCCTAGGAAAGGCAAATTTTTTTAGGAGGTTCATTTTGAAATTTAGATGAAATTATAAAGCACATCAAGGTGGCGCTGACCAAAGCTCCTGTATTATCCAACCCATATTTCACAAAGGATTTTATCTTATTCTCCTTCACCTCGAGGCACACCATCACTGGCATCCTGCTACAAAAGGACAAGCATAATTTTGAAAAGCCTATAGCCTATTTCAGTAGGACATTGAGAGACTCCCCACCGAGGTATGATATCATGGAAAAACAAGCATACACCTTAGTGAAATCCCACAAGAAATTCATGATTTATATATTGCATTCCCGTGGCATTACTTATGTTCCTAGCAATTCCGTCAAGTATATCTTGACTCAGCCTGACCCTGAGGGGAGAAGAGGTAAATGGATCATAGTCATGTTGGAATATGACCTCGAAATCAAGCCTACAAAGTTGATTAAGGGTTAGGGGCTCGCAAAATCGATGGCGCATTCGAACTATGATGTTTTGGGAATAAACTTCATTGTTGATCTGTTGGTAAACCCTCAAGAAGAAGTAGTGTCACATGTATCTCAGAAATTCATCGATTCATCTTGGTACACTGACATCATTTACGTATTGAGAAATTTGCAAGCTCCTCTAGGGTTAAGAAAAACCAAGGCTAGGTTTTTGAAGTTAAAGGAGGCTAAGTTTTGCATCCTAGATAACTCTCTGTATTGGAAAGATCCAGGAGGGATCTTGCTGAATTGTTTGTTGGAAGAAGACATAGAACGAACTATCAAGTATTTCCACAAAGGGGACTACGGGGGGCATTATTACTAGAATACACATAAAATATTGAGGGAAGGATTTTATTGGCCCTGTATTTTCACAGATGTATACAAAGGAAGTTTCGAGTTTCCACAAATTCCAAATATTCGATGGAAAAAGAAAGATGCAAACTATGTCGTTGAAACCTATCTCTGTCGAAGCACCATTCATGCAATGGGGTCTGGACTTTATAGGAGAAATCCATCCTCCATCCTCGACTTAGCATAGATGGATACTAACGACCACATACTACTTCACCAAATGGATCGAAGCGGTCCCCATAAGGCAAGATACCAACACAATTATCTTTCAGTTTATGGAGACCAATATCTTGTCTAGGTTCGGGTGCCCTATCAATATCATCACAGATAATATAGTAGCATTCAAGTCCAAGAAGATGGAGAAGTTTTGTAACAATTACAACATAACCCTGGGACATTCTACGGATTATTACCCACAAGGTAATGGATTGGCGGAATCATCCAACAAAATCTTGACCATGATTATTAAAAGGCTCCTTCAGGACAACAAGAAGGCCTGGAACAAGAAGCTTATCTACGCGCTATGGGATGACATAATCACTACCAAAAATTCCATCTCCACATAGCCATTCCAAATTGTATATGGCGCGGAGGCAGTTTTCCCCACCTCGTTGGGATTACCCGTCAGGAGATTATTTCAAGAGAAAGAGGTCGAAACAAACGACTCTTAGAGGAGGATACATCAATTGGTTCATGCACAACAAATGAGGGAGTAGGTTTTCAACCGATCACAACTTCACCAAGACAGGATGAAGAAGATTTTTGATAAACACTCTAAGCAGTAGGATTTCAAGGCAAATGATCTGGTGCTAATGTGGGACGCGAGGAATGAAGAGAAACATAAGCATGGAAAATTCGATTATCTTTGGATGGGGCCATTCTGGATTGTCATGTATCATAAGAACAACATGTATCTGCTACAATATCTTAATGAATAACTCACCGGTGGGGGGCCTGTGAATGTTAGGTTCCTTAAACATTATCTGGTTTAGTATGGTTTGTTTCAGTTTTCATGTCATTGTAAATAGTCATTTTTTATGTTTTCAATGAAGACGTTTCCAGTCAGTAGTCAGCAGAAAATTGAAGCCCAGAGTGAAGGCCCTAAGTTTATGTTGAGTCTGGTCATGACTATGTCAAGAAGGTCTAGGGTGGGTATTTTCCATTGTTTTAGAGTCTGCAAATCAAATAAGGCCTAATGGCTAGGCACCTAGTCTATTTTTCTTTTCCACCTCACCGAGAGGACAACATCCCTGTTGGAGCCAACTGTTAGTGCCGTCATTTTCTCAGTTAGAGTCAGTCCTAGATGAGTCATGGTTCATGTCTTAAAATGTGTAAGGTTAGGTACTGAGAAACAAATGGATCAAAGTCAGCAAGTGGTGGAGTTGGCCCTTGGAGTCACGAAGGGGCGTCATAATCAAACATGTGTGAATTGTAAAGGTCTTTTCCCAAAAGGCCAGGTCTTGTAAGAAACAGGGATTTTATGTGCCAGAGGTCAAGGCAATTTTTTAGAGTAAGGGTCACGTCGACAGATATAACGACCATCATCACCTCATTATGAAGTCAGAAAGGATAATAAATCACGACACTCATATCACGTATACTCTACAACTCTTATCATCTGTACTTTGGACACTCTGAATTGTACCCGTCGCGTGAGTGTGCTATGCAAATATTCAGCCTGCTTAAAAAATTCTTGTCACCATGGATTCAATGTCCTCTATCATGATTCCATCCCTCGCCCATTCAATTATAAATTATAGTCACTCTGCGTGTTTCTCTTTTACCATCCAATTTTATGCGTTGTCTATGATTTTTCCTGCAAGTCCTAAGTTTGCTCACTGCGGGAAAGTTGATTGGCATCAACTATGTTGCAAACTTGGTGAGTCAATATTGCCGCATTTTTTTCATCTTAAATCATGGTTAGGAGCCTATCGGAGTTTTCCACAATCTATTCTGTCGGTCTATAGTTCCTCTCAAGGTCATCCTTTCATCCTTAGATTTTTTCCTTGTGACACCTGAATTTTCCGTCGCGCTTCCCTACTGCGATGATCATATCGTTATCATTATCACAACATCGACCTATTCCTGCATTGAGAGTCTTCATGGTCCCTGGGGGCCGCACAGTGAATTCCTAAAGTCATTTTTGCTTATTGTGCAACGTTTCCACCACTGCCCCTCTGACAGGTCTTGGCTAAGAATATCATTATCTATGTGTCGTGTGAAGAGGGTGTCATCTTTCATTACCATGTGCATAGAAAAAATACACGTTGCACCATGACATCATCCCAAGACATAAGGAAGAGGGCAGGAAGTGGCAGAGTTGTGAGGCTCGAGCCTCAAGACTTGGCATTGATCAACAAATATCAAAATGTCAGGGCATATTTCGAATAGGTCGAATGCATACACTATTGAAAGAAAATCCAAGGATACAATGTGAAACTGGCGAAACAGTTCGCACTCAAATTTAATGGGTTCCGCACAGTTATTGCAGGAATCACATTCTGGGTGACAGAGGAAACTCTGTTAGCCACAATGGATATCCCTTCGTGCGGTGAAAGGTGGTCTAATGGAATTCCTTTGGATGTGCTATGCTATGAATAATTCACCAAACCAAACTGCTTGAACGGGAAAATAGGAACGAGTCTTACAAGTCGATATCTAAGGGAGCCTTTTCATAAACTCCTGAAGGTGATTAGAAATTATTTCACCCGTGAAAGTAGGTTTAATGGAATATACCCGCATCACATCAGGCTGTTGATGCATTTCACAAGGAAGCGACCTTTGAACTTACCTTTCTTCTTACACCAAAGTCTAGGAGGAATGGCAGACAACGTCCAAGCCGAAGCAAACCTGCTAAAGAAGAACTTATTCCATATATCATTAATCAAGTTGTTGATAGTTGAGGAATTGAGGCGACTGGGAAAGGACTGGGACTCATTTTTATTTTCATCCAAAATCCTCAAGGACCCCAAAGGATATCCCTCTCCACTCACTGGAGAAACAACATCTCACAGTGTAGAGGCAGGAATATAGGGGGTTGCAGGAAAAGGAAAGACAGTGGAAGGCTTGTCACCCCAACAACCAGTACCCCAGAAAAGAACATGAAGCTCGGCGAGGCCCAAGCTCCAAATGAACCACACGCCCAATCGGTTGTTGAGAAGTTAATCATGCGCGTTATTTGGCTAGAACCTGTCAAGGGTTCAAGCCGAGAAATTTGTGATAGATGGAGAAGGCGGGCACTGAAATAATGGATGTTCAGGAGCCATCACAATAGCTAAAGAAAACATGGCATCCCAAGGGGTGCATCATTTTCTATACATTTCATCTCTTCAATGTAATCTAGGTTGGTTGGAAAAGTAGTGTAGACGATCGACTGTGGAATGTAACTTTCGAACCCGATTGAAATATAATGCAAAGGTCCTGAGAATTTGATGAAAAGATTCGAATGGTGGTGGTTTGATGTATTGTGATCTCTACTATGTATGTACTTCCTATTTTCTGTATATTCATGTATTTATTTTGTTTAAATTGGAACATTTAATAAGTCTTGAATTCATCGCACGGTGATTTAGACTTTACCATTTAAACTCCTATGTTTTCTTCCAAGTAATTTATAATTCATCTCCAATGGTGCTCTCAGTTGCTTTATGTACTTTTTCTCTCGCCACACACAACGACATTTGAACTGAAATACCATTGCTTGCTTAGCCTTTATCCTCTCAAGTTTTAGTTACCAAGTCATTTATTTCTCTCGCTTTCTGGCATTTGAATCCATGGCCCAAGGTTCTGTATTTCCTTGCCAATAGAACCAGAAACATTTCACGAATGCAATAAACCTAGCGGACAATTCAAATCCATTATCTGTTAGAGACTAAGTCTCAGATAGATCCCTCTCTAGGTTGGAAAGACTAGTTTTCAGTCTTAAAGTTGGTCTATAGGTTACCTCTATCATTTGTTTTCTTAGCCAAATGATTTTATATAGTGCTAATAGCCTCATCCAATGTCCCATACCAAAGGAGAGAAAACACCACCCATGTCACTTGGTATGCATGTTTCCCATTTAGGTTGATTGCTAATAATTCTTGGTCGACTTCTTTGCTGACTCCATACATCTCCTAGAAAGGAATTGCCTTGCATCCATTGTAAGCATCCAAAATATGGAATTTTTGTCGTGACTGTCAAGTCATTGCATGACCCAAAAAATATGGCTAAGGCACTAAACACCATGGTTCCTCATCCATCGTCTCAACTCGACACAAAAAAGCTTCACTGCCCACTTCACCGCAACGACCTGTGCAATGCACTTCATCAAAGAGTTAGGTATCTTCCCCAAGCCACCTCCATGGATGCATACACACATTCCTAATTCCATCACAAGACTTGTCCAAGAAGGTCTCCCAATCTCTCCACACATTTGTCCAACCAAAGTGTCTCATGCTACTACAAGTAGGTCTCCCAAGCTCTCCACACATTCGTCCAACCAAAGTGTCTCATGCTACTGCAAGACATCTTTGAATCTGCACCACTTGAGTCACCCTCAAGTCTACCGGTTCTCACCGCAGAAATGGATTGCACTTGAACCACCAATTCATATGACTTCTCTTCAAAGAAATCACTTCAACACTTAATAAATGAAAGAAATTGAAACCAACCATACCTTTCCAATGACATCCTTTGTTGCATCCATGTTCTAAGTCTGTTGTCTTGGACCTCCGCTTGCCGAGGCAACCGAATATCCTCATGAACTCCCATAAATCACCATCCGCAAATCCACAAGTTTGAAATACCTTCACTGTGATACAAGGTTGATTCCATTCGTCCACTTCAAAAATCTGTCTACTTCATAAATTTTCTTCAAGGCACCATGCATCTATTGCCCGACTATCAATTCATAGTACTTCTAACTCACTGTTGTAACTCTGTGAAGAGTCATCTCGTTTCAAGGCTATGGTCGACCCATTCATCCAAAAACCCATCTCAATTCAAATATTGTTCTTGGTGATGCATGGTGTAGAGACATGATGGAAACATGCCTAACCAACTGCATGTTGCAGAGCTCCTCTAGGTCTCCTCAAGTTGTTCACCCAAGTTCTTCAACTTGTTGCAACCCAAAACTGCTCCCCTTTGCAACCACTTCTACAAAACCCTCTGCATTTCTCTTCTATGATGACTTCTATGTTTATATCTATGAAAAGTAGTGCAACAAATCCTACATTCATCTTCCTTTCCCAAGTGCTCAGTTCTCCCAACGAAATCCATACCTCGTCTCTCAAGGTGTGCACAACAGGTATGGAAATCACTTCAGTCACACATCAAACCAACCAAGTTTTCCTCTGTGATGAGTTCTGAGATCACCCACCCTTTCTAAATGCTTCGCTTCAACACAAAATCTACTCTCTATTTTCACAAGGTGTGCGCCCAGAACAACCTCTCCACTACAATGTCAATTGAACCTATGTTGTAAGTATGATGAAAATTCTGTAATGAACTAGTTCGCTCCATCGAATGGTTCACCAAGTCTATGAGAATTCCCATTGAACTTTCTTCAAAACAAACATCCTTCTCAACAAATTCACCCCAACTCAATTTTCCTAACTACAATAGTGGTAAAGGGCCAAATCTTCTCTAATATCATTTGTCGCGTCCCCACAATGTGCCTAGTTGAATCTTGCGATCATGCACCTCTTGAGGGAATGTGGCACCGCGACGTTTTTCACTTGGTTTCTTGGTAACACCAAGGTTACTTTGTCCATACTATGCCTCTTCACTTAGAGCATGCCCATATTTTGTTCTAGGCGATCGACGAGTCACACTCCTACTCTAGTGCAACTCTTGTATACTTAGACAATTGTTAATAACTTTAACACTTAGTCATATTTAAGCATACATCCATGAACATGAGAATCCAAGAGAACAAAATCAGAACAAATGAAAGACAAACATAGATATAGTGTAGGTGACACAAATCGTGATTAACACCTAGCTAATTCTTTGTTATTACAAAACAATTACAATAAGAGCACTACTGGCCCGGTTTACAACATGGAAAAGTCAAACAGATCACACCACCTCACCAAGACACTCATACACAGATTCATCGCCAAGACTCTCTATCACAATCGTCTCTACAACCTCTTGGGGGAACCTAAAATGTGCCATCATCAATAGAATTGTTGTCTCTTCATTTCCACAAACTTCATAGATTTCGGTTCTGCCTCACACATGCCTCCAATAGACTTGCGTTTCCAAACTTCCCCAAAATCGACATCAAAAAAATCTTGCCCAACTTTTTCCAATGAATCCCTCTCAAGGCAACACAAGTCCTCCCATGTGGAGCAACTTGTCTCCTTGAGGGAGCTCGTCCTCTTTGTCTTCCTCAAAACCATAAAGCTCTTCTTTCTCTCTTTCAATTTCTACCAAGTTGTCTCTCTTGGTTGTGCGCCCTTGTGCCTCTATAGGTGTCAATCCTAGTCATTTTTCACATCTCTTTTCCCATGGGTGAGATGACCCATTGGTTCACCAAGTCACGCCCCTTTGTAAAGCTGGGTCGAATCCTCATGTGGGTGCATTTGGGCAACTTTCCCATCCGAACCACCGAAAACCTCATTTCTTCATCTAGCCGACCAACCAAACTCTTGGTTGATGCCCCCATTTGTCTTACTGACTTGTCATCTTGGGTGTGTGCATCCCTTAGGTGAGTCGAGTTGACTTGCCTAAGTGTGTCCCCCATGCCTTAGCCGATTTTCCTTCATTGATCGAGCACCCAAGTCTTTCCCTCAACCCTTTGTCAAACCATATGTCTCTTGACTTGTGTCGCAAGGCATATCAGGTGGAGTTTCCCCTTGGCGTGTTGCATGCCCAAGTAACCCAAACTCTCCCCTATATGAAGAATTCAATCTCCTCATTTGCACCAAGTGTCCTACCTACCTTATTTCCTTCGTTTCAATCTGTGGTGGAAGTGCGCATGCTCGGGCTTGTCATTGTAGGCCTTACACCTCCCACTTCAAATATCTCACAACTTTTTTTACATGTTCTATAATTAAATATGAACACACCAAAAAAAATCATATTTTAAGTGAAAAACTTAATGTTAGTCAAACACCTTTTATTTTTAATGTGATATGCATAGAATACCCCATAATTCAGAAAGGTAGGCCATCCTTGTTCGTAACATTATTTTGTGTAATCCCCGGATGGGGTGACACGAAGGGAGAGGTTGCCACGTGGACGCCAGCCAGGATGCCGCATTAATACATCGACTGGCCGGCGTCCCCTCAACATTTAAACTTGCAATGGATCAATGTAATGGCATTAACCCGACGAGGCCTCTCGCTCGCGGGAGATGTACCAGGCAGGTTTGCAGCACTCAACCAAACATTAAAGGTATGGAGGTTCGGCTCGCATTCATTTTCATTGTTAGGATTGTTGGAGGAGAGCACCGACTACTTTGGGTAGCTCTCGCTCCAGTAGAACTGCAAAATAGTAGTTGCATCCTTGGAAATTTGCAGGAGCAGGTCCCGTATTCAGGGATTCTTCATGAGATAGGTAGCAGAGCGACCTCTCGGGGAAGCAATTGGTCACCCCACCAGACCTCTACAATGCCACGATTGCGCAGGACACCCCGGAGGGGCGCAGCTTGGTATGCTGCGAAATCCAGAAGGCAGCGGAAACAAACATTTGAAGCAGCTCTCGCCATAGCTCGACGACGAAGGAAAGCAAAGCCACGCACGCCACCCATGGCGTATGTGGTCGAAGAGATTCCAGAGGGGGGTATACCAGACAACATACCAGAGCACCTACTATTCACTATACCCGAGAATTGGCACTCGCCCTCGGACTTTGGTTAGAGCAGGCAACACTCGTATATTGGCGAAATGGAAGCTCCCAAAGACGATTGTACAGAAGTGCCCCACTCCACCTGTTATATCGAAGAAGAACTACCCTCTGCTGCGCTCAAGGAGGTGACGAGGGACAATCCACCAGGGCACGACAAGGACTCAACTGAAAGTTACAGCCAAGAGCAGCAGCCCTCACTCAATTGGGAATGCCTCAGCCTCATCTTTGAAATCAGAAGTTTGTTGGATGACCATACCTTCAAGCTAACGAGGATGGAACAGAGACTGGACATGTATTTCGCGGCCCACTGCAGGACGCATCCGAGGCGACAATGCCCAACTTGTGCGCATCCATATGCATTCCCATCCGGATGGAAGCAGACCGAGGAACAACTTCAATGCGTAGGCTAGCAGGTCAATGGAAGTCCAGAATTGGTTTTTTGTTTTAATATCTTGCTTTCAGTTAGGCCTTGCGCCATCTAGTTTACAGTCTTTCTTAGTAATAACTTATGCTACTCAGTTATACATTCCCGTCTGCACGTCCTGGTTTCCTTCGGGTAGGACGTTGCATGGTAAACTCAGTCATTTTTGTGACCAGGATAGCATATGGCAGGGGATGTCCAGATGTCCCGGTTTCCTACCCAGGCAGGACATATGGCATCCCAAATAGCTATTTTGTTTTTTGATTAAAGCAATATAACAGGTCCCACCCTTTTTATTTACAAAAAAAAAAAAAACATTATTTTGTGTAATGCACTTGAAACAAAAACATCTACAAACCCAAACCCAAAACAAAATCCAAGGGGCACGAGGTGTTTCTTAGACTAGTAGCGGTTCCTTGAAACAAGAAAATATGAGGTAGTTGCCTTCAGATTGAGATTGTAGGAGGAGGAGAACAAAGAAGAAGATGGCCATATAGATACACCAGTCGAGGCTGACACATGGTTTTCTCTCTCTGAAAACCACAAATTCTCCATCCCACCAAACATTGGTATTCTCATTCAGTCCGTTACAACCCTGCTACCTTATAACAACAATCAACTATTCATTGATTCACCCACACTTACTCATCTCTTTCTTTCTATATATACTGCTAGAGTATTTGAGTTTCCCATAGTGTCGAGCATTGATCTTCTTCCTTGATTCTCATAAACTACTTTTATATGATCTCAAGTACTCAGTGGAGGGGATTATAATAGCATATCGGACGAGGAGATGGTGAGTTCAAATCAAGAAGTTGACATGAAAAATTTGAGAGCAGACAAATGCTCCAATGGTATGTAATCTCTCTACCTCAATCTCTTCTCAATCATTCACTCATTAACATGGATTCTTTTTCATTAAATAATTATGTATTTCTTTCACTGGCTATGGCTAATGTAGCTAAATCCATTTCGTTCAATCTCAATGGAGTGACTCACATAATTCCTAAATAAAACATACTAGGTTAATTATTAATTTGTGGGCATGATGGAATGTTATTCATATGCCAGTGAGAGCAGCAGCCAAAGATGCTGCAATTGCATGCATAGCTTATGCCATTCCTAGCGTGATTCTTATCGAATATTTTAGTACCAAATAAATTCAATTAAAAATCTTGAAATATTCATAAACATATAATTGGACGTAGCGATTAACTGTTGGTTGGTTTAATGTATAACACGGGGTTAATAATCCATAGTTGTTGGGAGAAAGGGATATTCCTTGGGAAAGAGCTAACCTCAATGATGTGGCATAGACACTTATGATATCTACAAGTAAGTCAATAATTCATCAAATGGATATATATGTCACGCCTTCACCAAATGTTAGGTTGCAGTTGTTTTTTTCTCATAAATATATATCAATTTTTTGACATGACAAATTTGCAGAGTACATTAATATGCTATTATTATATTAATTTACTTTACTAAAATGATTTCATTTCAATGCATGCTCTGATCAAGAGTTATACAAGTTGTGAATTGTTTGTTGAGTGTTTTCCTTGGATGCACAATGACAGATCATTTATTATAAACCATTCTCGTTATCACTCTCATTGATCTAGTTAATTCAGTCGATCTCATTATGAACTGCATGTTGATGTTGTATTGTGTGTACTTTGATTAGAAATCAGTGGTTCGACGTATTTCATTGTAGATGATAGGACCATTATCAAGTCCCCACGAAGAAACTCCTTCCCTGAGCAAATGGAAAATCATTCCAATTACTGGCCTTTATGAAACAAAGCAGAGAATTATATAACAAGCAATGAGAAAAGAAGAGACAACAAATCTCTGTATTTCAGAAATCATGCAGTGAAATCTCTTAATAATTAGGAAAATATCGATGGACATGGGTGGATGATGGAATAATCTCCAATAGCCAACCAAGTATTTTTCTTTGTTCTTCTCTTGATCGCAAAATGTAAATATAGGTATTCTCACTATCCTTTTTGTTGGGATCTGAGTAGATTAGTATAGTAGGGTGTTCACCTTTTCCTTTTCTATGTATGTATGTATATGCAACAGACTTTGTGCTATGTATGTTTGTATATGTAATTGAGTGCAAGAAATATTAATATATAAGGGTTGTTTTGATCAGCATCAAAGCTAAGGTGTGGTTGAGAGTCTCAAGTTTTGTGATTCATATCACAATTTC
>JZKD02S2183894.1:156976-170686 GCA_000966675.3 Picea glauca
GTAGGGAGATGTCAATTATGTCAAAACAAGGCCAAAAGGGTGGTACTGGGTATAGAAATGGAGGTCTTTGGAATATAATATAGGCAAAAACATGATCAAAACTGGAGACCAACAAGCATCAAAAGAACTGAATATGAAACATCTCAAAGAACGTGAAGCAACCGAGGAGAAAGTTCACGTGGACCTTGCGAGCGCATAGAAGAGACAATATTAAATAAATCTATTTTGTATTCTCAGACATGGCACAAATCTTGACAATTTTGAATATTTTCATGTTTTTAATGTAAACCGGGTTGGTTGGTCAAATAGTGTAGACAATGTCTATTGCATGTAATTTGAGCTCGATTGGAATGTAAAAGTCCTAAAACTTTGATGAAAGGATTATGGTTGTAGCGGTTGGATGTATCGTTTCTTTTCTTTGCATATGTATTTCTTGTGTTCTTTGTCCATATATTTTCATGTCTGATTCAAAACTTTTGATTCGTGCACGAATTAGTAACTAATGCGAGATTTGGAATTAATTGGTCCCTTAATGGCTCTAAATCTAAACATATCTAGCACTAAAAACATCCCATCGTGTTGCTTTCCTAGTGGGTGGCTCGGGGATTGACAATGTGTTTTTGGTGTTTTCGTTGATATCCTTCTGTGAAAAACCTATGACGTCGATCGATTTCAACATACAACATTGACATGGTGAGAATGGCTTGGGACACGTGGCAATGAAGACCGGTGACTTACCTCGCGAGTATTAGTCGAAGTTGGGACTTTCCTCCAGTGGTGAGTTCTTAAACTAAACCTGGGGTCACTGATGCTGAAAAATATGTTGGGGATCAATGATTGTGGATAAACCTATCACGTATTTTCCTTTGGGTTAGCATCTTCAAAAATCCCGATGCTGAAACGTTTCAGAAGTCGACGATTGGAGAAAAACTTTTAGCGTGGTCCGAACGTTCATTGTGGTTTGGTCTTCTCCATTTCTCTAAGCGCGTCGGGTATCAACCATCATCGATATCCTTGTGTGACGTTTGTCGCGAAAGAAAACTTCCTTTTGCCTATGACGGTGAATATTGACGCTCAGCGACTGCGATTTTTTCGAGTGGTTTTCTTTCATCTTTTAATTCCTTCCGCTGTCGAGTTTGGGCACATTGGGTGAAATGTTTTGGCCGTTAATTCTTTATTTAAAAGTTAAGCCTTTTAAGTTATGGGTTTTCATAGATTCAAGAAAACTTTGAAAGACTTAATGAAAGTCAAGATGATAAGCAAAAGGCAACATTTTTCATAATGAAGTCGAATTAGACAATGCAAAAGATCAAGTCGTACCCAAAAAGTGAAATTTGACATGGATTTTTAGGGTGTGTTGAGTGCTCAACAAATGGAAACTTACTGGGGAAAAGTAGAATCTTTGTTCCTTCCTCGGGATCGGGTGATGAAAAAAACT
Organism: Picea glauca; assembly: GCA_000966675.3. Lineage (NCBI taxonomy): Eukaryota > Viridiplantae > Streptophyta > Pinopsida > Pinales > Pinaceae > Picea > Picea glauca. Next base: position 158,415 of record JZKD02S2183894.1, read on the forward strand.
GATTAGGAACTTAACTGGTTTTCATCAGAGCTTATTTTAACTTTGCGTTTGGAATTTTCCCAGTTGATGCATCTGGATCTGCCTGTGGGGTTTTTAAACCTTTATTCCACCTTATTTTCCTGTGACCTTGACTCATGCCTTCTTTTGACAAGATTATAGTAAATCATTCACAGGAACTAAGCACTTTTGTTACCTTCATTCATTTTCTACGGTGTTTCTCTGTTGCCAGGGAGCGTCCATAGCCCCAATAGAGGCACCCCGATGTCACAGACTTTGATCCACTGCCAGCGAGCATCCATATCCCTAGTGGAGTCACCCTGATGTCACAGACCTTGCTTCGTTGCGAACGAGTGTCCATAGCCCTGGCGAAGATATCTGCATAACCTCTCCTACTGTGTGCTCATTTTACATAGTTGACTTTTATTTCAGCAAAATGCCCTGAGCGAGTGGGAGAGAAGGATGTCTGTTATTTGAAAAATTATGAGGTGATTAAGATGAAGCTTACTAGATCTATCTCTGAGGTGCATGTAGTCCTTTCCATATTTCCTCCTTTCCCTTAAATTCTTACCAAACCAATAAGTAGAAACTTCCGCATTTCTCCAAAGTTGTTCCTCTGCGCAGGTTAGATGGAAAATTCCTTGAAACAACCACAGGTTCCCCATCGTTTGTTTGTATGTGAGAGACGAGTTAGGAAGAGAGTTCACTATGTCACATGATTTTAGGTCAACCATTGTATTTCTAAACACAATATTTCAAAATCTCGGAAGGATGATCGCGAAAGACAAACAAAAGGTAAAAAATGCAAAAGATAAATCGACGCATCAATATTTTTTTTTTTAATTAATGAAAATATTGTTTAAGGGCTTGGCCATTTACTGGGAGAGTGTCAGATTATCCCCTCATATTCTATAGTCGATATGTCCTAACCGAATCTTCTCAGCTACTTGGAAAGGTCCAAGCCATAGATTCTGAAACTTAAAATGTTTGCATTTAGGCTCGTTTGCTCTGTCCCATTTTAGGACTAAGTCTCCTATTTCAAAAATTCTTCTCTTTATCCTTATGCTTGTCAAACCATATTTTAACTATCCACTAGTGGGCTATTAATTTTTATTTAGATTTCTCCCTTTCTTCTTCTAACATGAGTAGGGTATCAATTCTTTGTTGTAAGGTTGACGAGGGATGCCCCCTGGACTCCTGAGAAAGTTGAATATATGGAAGATATAGTATGTTCGGGAGAACGGATTCTTTTCCGTATACTAGAAAGTATGTGGAATTCCCTATAGCTTCATTGGGTGTGACTTTGTCAGCCCATAAAGAATTATGGAGTATATTATGCCAATTCTGTTGGTTGTCTGCAACTATTTTCTTCAATATCCTCATCAGGTTCTTATTAGTTGGTTCTGCCACTCTGTTTCCTTGTGGATAATAATTTGCAGAGTATCTAATTATGATTCCTTTGTCTAGGGAAAAATATGTTGATAAGGTGGAATAAAAGTAATATGCATTATCAAAAACAAGAAAAGAAGGGACACCGAACCTTGTGATGAATTGTTGTTCTATGAATTGGATTACCACTTTCTCGTTTCCATGAGTCAAGGGAATGGCCTCCGCCCATTTTGTGAAATAATTGATGGCAGTAAGTATGTACTTGTTTTGTTTTGAAGAGCTTGGTGTAATCTCTCCTATGATATCTAACCCCCATTGCTCAAAAGGCTTAGAAACGATCACCGGTTGGAGTGGTACCGTTGCTCTCTTTTCTCTCCCAGCGCTTATTTGACAATTTTTATAGTTTCTAGCGTATGTGTGAGCGTCCTTGAACAAAGTGGGCCAATAATAGCCGAATCTTAGTATCTTATGGGCGGTGGTGTCTCCTGCAAAGTTTCCACCAACAAGTCCATCATGGAGCTCCTTTAGAACCTTATCTACATCTTCACATTTGAGGCATATCCAAAGTACCCCATCATAATTAACCCTGAATAACACTGAATTTATGAGGCGATATTGTGAAGATTTTAACCTGAGAGCTCTCATTTCCCTAGGGTTGAGGTTTTCTGGGCATGTCCCATGATGTAGGAGATAAGTCAATTTCTCATACCAAGACTCTTGTCCTACGGAAATGTATGAAGCTTCACCACACCATAAGGCCATTTCATTTTCACATCTGGGGTCTTCATTTACTTGGTCCTGGGCTTTGACTTCCTTCTTGCATAAACCTTGCCCTTTAACCAATTTAGCAGGATTTATATCTAGATCAAATTCTTGGACTAATTCCATCCATTTCCCTCTTCTTTCCACCATATCCTGTTGAGTAAATAGGGATCGAACTGTAGGGTGAGGCATGATTACTTTGGTATGGTTCTTGAGGATGTAAGATCTAAAAAAATTTACTACCTTGTAAACCGCATAAGCTTGTTTATATATAGCGAGATAATTTATTTCGACACCCTGGAGGTTAGTACTCGTGAACGATACCGGAGCCTCATGTTTTTCATCATCGATCTGAGTTAGTACTATGAATAATGATTGGTCAGAAGCGAAAGTATAGAGGAAGAAATATTTGTTGAAATCGCGACTTCGTAGCACTAAGGCTTGCAAGATTGCAGTTTTAATATTGTTGAAAGCCTCCTTCCATTCATCATCCCACTTAAACTCAACATCCTTACAAATAATTATTTGTAAGGGTTTGATAGTTTCCACCAAATCGGGAGTGAACTTCCTCACAAAATTGATTTTCCAAAAGAATGACTGCATAGCCTTCTTGTTGTGTGGAAATGGAAGCTGAGCTATAGCCTTAATTCTTCTATGTTCTATGTGAATTACTTCTTGAGATATGATGTGGCCTAACAAATTACCTTCCTCGACACTGAAAATAGTTTTCTTAGGGTTTAAGGATATTCTGTACTTCCTACACCTTTCGAAAATCTGGGTTAAGTGTTGGATGCGATCTTCTTTGTTCTTTGAATATACAGTCATGTCGTCCATGTACACTACTACACACTTGTTGATTAGTCCCTGAAATGATACATCCATGGCCCTCTGGAACGTTTCTCCTGCATTTATTAACCCAAAGGGCATGCTTTTATAGGCAAAAATTCCCCACTTGGTTTGGAAGGTAGTTTTCAAACGGTCTTCCTCTGAAACCAGAACTTAGTTGTAACCTGAGAAACCATCCAGCAGGGAGAAAATCTCAGATNTGAGGTTGAAATATTTGAAATGTTCTATTAGCCTATGCACTTCTTGTTGGTAATTATTTAGGTGTGTAGAGTTGCAATGTATAGTATTCTTTATCTTCCTGATAATGATTTCAGATTCTCCGAACACCTTCAATTCTTGGACGTTCAGGTCTATGGATTTCTTTAACCCTTGTACGAGAGCTTCATACTCGACAGTGTTATTTGTACATTTGAATTCTAGTCTACAGGACATAAAATGTCTTTTTCCTTTCAGATTAACGAGGATACACCCTTCTCCTGACCCTCCTTGTGATTTAGATCCATCAAAGTACAAGGTCCAAAATTGCGGGCAAAATCTATCAACTTCCCCTTTCTTATTACTCTCCTCTTTTCCTCCCATGAGTTTTGTGATCTCTAACGTAGGATCTTGGAAAAATAGGGTTTCCTCTACCGTCATCGGCAATTCCTCTCGAAAAATGATTTTGGATTTTTGGGTAAGAGGGACGTTAGATGATAGAAGGGGGGAATTCTATAAGTAAGAATCAAAGGAATAATTTCCTAGCACAGGGAAATCTGTCGATGAGGTTTCGTTTAGGGTTTCTAGATCAATAAAAGTCTGTTTCAGGTATCTTTCCCTATCAATCCTGATCATATTTTTGTGACCCTTTAATGGAAACCAAAGGTGATCCCGGTCTATACTAAAGTATCCGTTTAAATTTTCAGACCAATCTCGGCTTAATAACAAACCATAAGCTTCTGGGATATCTACTACAATGATGTCAATCACTTGCACAAATTTGGGATGTGTCATTATTCTGATCATTACGTCTTTGAGTTCTCCCATGACCTTCACCTGAGTTCTGTCTAATTGTATTACATGTTTATCTCTTTTGAGAGGAACAACATTTAATTTGTTTTAAATAGACAAGGGCATAACATTTCAAGATGCTCCTAACTTGACCAAACAATTGTGGAGGTTTCTGTTGAAATTTCAAACATTAAAAGGAAAGGTGGGACAAAAAGTCTTCCCTTCTTATATTCAGAGCAAGCGTTCATAGTTGGTTTATTCCCTAGATTTGTGGGATTTAGATTTCTTCCTGGGTCAATGCTTGTCACAGGGTTTTATACTGATTTCAAAACTTGTAGCAGGAAGTCCTTTTGCTAAGGGATTCTACATATGTCCATAACTGATATTTTAGCCTTCAACTTCTTCAAATATTCAACTATTTTGTAATTTAGCTTGGATGATTCTCGGGTATGGATGCTTATAGGGTTCTTACAGGGGGCAAAAAGTGCTTTCAGGTGATCGAGAGTTGATCTTCCTTCTGAAGTTTGGGTCGTAATGAGATCGGTTGAGGTAGATTGATCCCTACTTCATGTTTGCACAACCGATACTTCTGCAGGTGGTTCTTGAACTTCACATAGGTCATCAGAAGGCATAGGTAAATCAGGATCCCATATTAACATGGTTGTTTCTTCTGGTGGATCGACCTCTTCTTGATCAACAATATTTATACTGGAGCTGCTTGTTTGTTCAGTCGGGGAGACTTCATATAGAAACCGGTTATCCATTAAATTCATAGAATGTACCCATTGAGGGCAGTCTCTTTTAGAGTTGTTCTATTGGTGATAAGTACAAAAAGAGTCCGATGCTACATTTCCTAGATTGATGTTTAGGTTGGCTGGGGGCGGCTCAATGGCTTTGAACGGTGGGTTCTATTTAAAGAAAGGCTTATATGGTCTTTGGCCTTGGTTTCCCTCCCCTGCACTTCTTTTCATGTATATGATTTCATTTGATAACTTAACCATACATTGTAGGTCTTCTATGTCTCCATTACCATTTTCAGGACCTTGTTCTGTTTGTTTCCCTGTGGGTCTAGTTAACAAGAGTGCTCTTCTGGGAGGAGGTTGAACTTCTTTCTTAACTAAGGAGACCTGGCCCTCTTTACATCCTTTCAATTGGAACTCTATCATTTTGGATTCTTCAAAATTCCCAGGTAGGGTTAGTTTGGTATCCCTCTTCACAAACATGGAAATATAAGCTGGGAGGGCATTAGCGTATACTTCGATTTTCAACTCCTAAGTAGGTTTAGCTTTAGGTTGGAATTTGTTCAATATGGTGGTGAATATTTTATTAAAGTATTTGACCCTTTCCTTCAAACTCATGGTGGTGGATAACAACTCAGCCATCAGAGCTCCCATAGTAGTTTCTTCTGTAAATTTATCTAGAAAATCTTTCTGAAACTTCATCCAACTAGTTATGGATCCTACGGGTAAGTTAAAATACCATCTGGGAGTTGAATTCTCAAAATTCTAGGGGAATAGCTTGCATACTACATATTCATGTTGGACATCCATAAGTCTGATCACTAGTATGAATTTCTTGATATGATCTTCAGGCAATCCTGAGGTTTCAGGGTCAAATTTAGGAAGTAACTTCTTTGGATGTCGGGGAAGGTTATGGACTCGTCCAGGGATGGCCAAAGCGTCTCTGGAAAACCAAGGTTGATTTTTCTCAAGTGGGTTTCCCCTCTCTTCATTATGGTCTTTATTGTCTTCCATGTCTTCAGAACCTGAGTTAAACTCTTCTTCTTCCGAAAAATCATTTGGCTCAGAGACATTGTTGACTGACGTTTCAGGGATTAGATTAAGAAGATGTTCAATTTCGGTGATTGAAAAATCTATTAGGTCTTCTACTATGTGAAAAAAAACCTGGTCGGGGGTGTCGACAACTGGTATGCTTATTTTTTTTTATCTTCGAGGAAGTATCGGAGCTAAGGATAGCGCACCGATCTGTCGGGCATATGCTCTTGTGATTCTTCTGAATTGATTGAATTCCTCACAAGGAAGAGCGTAAGGTATATTAGGGAACAAGCATTCTTCCTCGGGATGGGGTGAGTTACTCATTTCAGGAGTACTCAGTGTGTGTGGGTTGTCTTGGGAATGACTAGCCATGCATGTGGGCTATTTTGAATCTATAGGTTGTCTGGGATATTATGTGAAATATATATTCAACCATTCATTCATTAGGCCCTCCTTCTAGCACAAATTCTGTTGATGGGGCCTAAATCCCTTTAAATCGAGTACAACAGGAACCAAACATGCCACCGAGGCCCATTAGACTCTGTAATGTTTCATGGTGGAATGGTTCTCCAGATCTTGCGATCCGGCCGAAACAATCGATGGGCTTTACGTTTTCTTGTGAAGGATTTCTCCTTCGGTTCAGACATTCTCTTTTTGTATTTTCTCTTAGGTAGGGTTGATATAAGATAAAGGTGGTATAAACCAACTATGTAACAAAGTGGGAACAAACTAAACTACTTGAGAAGAGGTTGAGCTTGGGATAACCCTTTACTCTAGCATGCAGGCAATGATCGTATACCACATGCCTAGTACTAATACATTAACCATGTGAATATTCTAATTACTGGCTGAGATACAAATTATCAGAAGAAAACATACATGTGATAAACGACGACAAGTAAAATAATTCACTCAACTCTAATCATCAATCACATAACAACTCAAAGATTCATTTTCATCATTAGAGAAAGAACTGTAAAACATTGCATCAGATAACTTATCAATAGATTTAATAGCTCTTACTCGTTACTGCATCCATTCGTGGAACGAAATAGGAAATGGTTCTTCTCCACATCCAATCATACACACATTTGATGAAAACATAAACTTGTCTCTAGTCCAGAAGGACTTCTCAATTAAAGGAATCTCTGAAATAGTTCCTAACAAAACCAAAAATGAGAGATTCTTGCCACAACCAGCGACCCTTCACTAATCGGTCGATGCTTCTATTTATAACATAAAGTTAACTAAAAATAACGGCTAAAGTGCAGATAATCAAAACAAAATTCGCCACATGGAATTCACTCCTATGAGTCTTCTCTGAGTCATCTCAAGATATCACTTAAGAGGGTGACTCTTCTCGTACTCTGACCATTGGATGAATAGATCCTCACAGGTATTGGCATATGAGAATCTATGTTGTTCCATCGGGGCTGAGTGAATCTCCCTTATCTCTACTGCATGTGACCGATACTTGAATATACTAGCACTTAACTGTTGGAGCACGGCCCGATCTTTGAACAGGTGTTCTATAAACTGTTGCACCTAACCTGGCATTGTGTCTGTCACCTTTGCTAGTTCCTCGACCGAGGATGAATCTTTCTCGGTGTGCGATTTGAATATGTCACGCAAGTCGATGATGTCATCGGGTGTACCAAACTCAGGGAATCGGGTGTACCAAACTCTTCCCGCACTTGACCCATTTTTCTTGAATCTCCCGATGAGGCTCCCGAGCCATTCTTGCTCAATACTCCGAGGCATATTTTCTGCAATCAAAATAATAATATTTTATATACTGCATATAGAGAAACACTTGGTAAAATACATGTATAAAGTGTAAGAATGAAAAATACAGACTGATACATACCTGTAAAGCTAGCTAAACCTGGTTATTTGATACTCACGGGATCTCTGCAACTTTCGAATTGTTGGCTCCACTTCTGTTAGCACAGTCATTTTTCTCTAGTTATGGTGGGTCTTAGTCGGGTTACGTCCACGTGCCACAACATGAAAGATTGGGTATGGAATAATATGAGAGTTGAATTCATGCCAGTGGTCGGTTGGCCCTTGGAGTTGGGAAAGGATGTTAGATTAAAACATGTGTTAAGCGTACGCATATGTTCCAAAAGAGTCGGGTCCTCTCATAAGAGAAGTTATTAGGTGTCCCAGGTCGAGGCAAGTTGTTTAAACAAAAGTCATATCAATAAGTGAAACAACCATCATCATCTCATCATGAAGGCTGGGGAAATGAAAAATCATGACGATCATATCACACACGCCCTGCAACTCCTATCGACTTTATCTCACACGCCCCAGAACATACTCGTCACGTGGATGTGCCACAAAAAATATTCAGTTTGCTCCAAAACATCCAGTCACCATGAATTCAGTTTTCCCTCACATGTTTCCACCCACTTCCCACTCTATTATAAATTATGGATGTTCTTCATGCATTCTACTCACCATTTGAGCTTATTCATTGTTGGTAGTTCATCTCACAAGCCCAGATTGATCAAGTTTTTCGCTTCGGGCCCTCACCAAGTTCCCCACGCATAAGACAGATACGTGTCACACCATGGGAACCCCTCAAAATATAATAAGGGGCACGCAAAATAGTATAAGTTCCAGGCTTGAGACCCAAAGCACCTAGGATTCGTTCTTACTCGTAGTGGGCATTCCCGAAGTTTCAAAGGGAGGTTCCTAGTTGCACATGGAAATGATGATATCACACTGTGGGAAGGCCGAAGTGGAAGAAGTTGTGTCATGAGGAAGGACGTTGGAAGACATGCCTCCCCAACAACAGATACCCCAGAGAAGGGGAAGGCCAAGGAAGAATAAGGAAGCAGGCGAAACCCAAATCGCAAGCAAACCGTGAGAAAGATAGGTTGTCGAGGAATTACTTATGCACGTTATTTGGCTAGAGCCTGTCAAATTCACAAGTCAGGGAAGCGAGAGTGGAACGGGGAGGACAGATTCCATGGGCACTAATGTTCGAGAGTTGACTCAGCAGCTGAAACAAGCAAAACTCATCATTGTATAACTCTACCAAGAAATTAGAGAAGTAAGACAACAATTGGCGGCAAAGACCCTTGAGGTGTCAGTATCGCAGGGTCGTGAAGGGAATGTGACATGGCTCAAGAGACAGCTCCGGGAAGCGCAAGATACAATTGTGCAATTGCGTGAAGCACAAAGGGCATCGGAAGAACTGAATATGAAACATCTCAGAGAACGTGAAGCATTCGGGGAGAAAGTCTGTGCATACCTTGCCAACGCACAAAAGAGACATGATTAACTAACTCTATTTTGTATTCTCAGACATGGCACAAATCTTGGCATTTTTGAATATTTTCATGCTTTTAATGTAAACCGGGTTGGTCAGCCAAATAGTGTAGACAATGTCTATTGTATGTAATTTGATCTCGATTGGAATGTAAAAGTCCTGAAACTTTGATGAGAAGATTCTGGTTGTAGTGGTTGGATGTATCGTTTCTTTTCTTTGCATATGTATTTCTTATGTTCTTTGTCCATATCTTTTCCTGTTTGATTCATAACTTTTGATTCGTGCATGAATTAGTAACTAATGTGAGATTTGGAATTAATTAGTCCCTTAAATTCTCTGAATATAAACGTATCTAGCGCTAAAACATCCCATCGTGTCTCTTTCCTAGTGGGCGGCTCGGGGATCGACAATGTTTTATTGGTGTTTTCGTTGATCTCCTTCTGTGAAAAACCTCTGATGCCGATCGATTTCATCATATGACACTGACATGGTGAGACTGGCTTGGGACACGTGGCAATGAAGACCGGTGACTTAACTCGTGAGTATTAGTCGGAGTCGGGACTTTCTTCCAGTGGTTCGTTCTTAAACTAAACCTGGGATCGTTGATGCCGAAAAAGGTGGCAGGGATCAGTGATCAGGAATAAACCTATCGCGTATTTTCCTTTGGTTTAGCATCTTCAAGACTCCCTATGTCGAAACATTTCAGAAGTCAACAATCAAAGAATTTTTTTTAGCATGGTCTGAATGTTCGTCGTGGTTTAGTCTTCTCCGTTGTGCTAAGCGCGTCGGGTATTGATCATTGGCGATATCATTTCTTTCTTCATTAACGTTTACTCTTTTCTCCTTTCACCGAGGCCTAAGGGGATCAGTTGTCGGTGATATCCTTGTGTGATGATTGTTGTGAAAGAAAACTTCCTTTTGCCGATGCCGGTGAAGATCGACTCTCGACAACTACGCTTTTTTTCGAGTGTTTTTCTTTCATCTTTTAACTCCTTCCGCTGTCGAGTTTGGGCACATTGGGTGAAATTTTTTGGTCATTAATTATTTATTTAAATGTTAAGCCTTTTAAGTTATGGTTTTTCATAGATTCAAGCAAACTTTGAAAGACTTAATGAGAATCAAGATGATAAGAAAAAGGCAACATTTTTAATAATGAAGTTGAATTGGACAGTGCAAAAGATCAAGTGGTACCCAAAAAGTGAAATTTGACATGGATTTTTAGGGTGTGTTGAGTGCTCAACAGGAACCTATGATAATTAAACCCTAAAAGCTTATCATCTATGATACCAATGCAAATTTATTGGCTTTATTGGCTTGGAGTTGATGGAGGAAAGTCTAATCCTTGGGTAAGGGATAACCCCAACTATGTTTCACAAGAACTAATCATCTCTTATAAACTCATATTTATGTTCAACATGGTGTTAGCATGTCATTCACAAATGACATATAACAATCTACAACAGGAAGTTATTCTGGTTAATCCCTTTTTAAATGACACTAGGTGATTATTCTTGTATGGCAATGGATTTACCATGAATTTGAAACGTTATTGCAGGGTGCTGAAAAACCTTTCAAACTACAATCATGATGTAATAAAATGTGAGTTGTGGAGACTTTGTTTTATTAGTTTTCATATTACCAATATGAGTAAAACGATAAATGACACTGACACAAAAATAAAAGCATTGACAGACTCACTTGTTTTGTAGCTTGTTTCCTTGAAAGAAAGGCACTAGGAGACTCTTGCTTCATGGGTTTCCATTGACAAGTGTGTTGTTTCATTTGTTTGCAACATGATGTTTGAATTTCGTAGAATACTATCCATATACACCATACAGATCCATCCAGTTTATTGCTATTGATATCACCTATATGTTGTTTCATTTTTAATTTCCAGCATCTGCATCCAATTTTCAATTTCATTCCCCAATTTAGTGTTCAATGATTTTTGCTGCAGGACATATGTGCATATAGTTGTTCTTTTGGACTTAGGACGAGATTATGGTGCCATAGCTTCTATTATTTTTCACCTTGTTTAAGCAAGACATCAAACTATTCAATATAAGCAACTAAATTGGAAGGGAAGTGCTAGTGGGTATAAGCAACAAACCCAATTCAATAAAAAAATGATCATGGCTATCATTAAAAACCAAATCAAGTAGTTATCATAAAATCCTTTTTATTGTTCGGAATTCAAAATTTATGGAGGGACTATCTTGCGAAAAAATTGATTCCATAGAAGTATAGTTTGTAAAGTTTAGAAGCTAGAGTTTTTGGTGTCATGTTTTGCATAGAGCATTTTTCTCAGCAACATTTTCATTTTGAGAATATTTCCACTTTATAAAGTTGTTTTATGTAGAGGGAATCTGTTTGAAAACAAGAAGAAGAGCTAGTGGGATTTGATGACTGACCGAACATTCATCCAATAAAATAAATAATAAAATTAAATTGATTGTTGTCGTCGACAAAAAATGAGCACCATTGCATCAAACATAATAGGTTTTTCATTGTCAGGGATCGAACCAGGGTGACCCAATTGCCAGGTGGGAAGGCTACACATAAGTTTAGAAAGATTATAATTCTCAAAATATTATTCATTAACCAAAAATAAATAGAACAAAATGAAACAATTCAGGGATAATTTTAAGGATGGAAATTTATATTAAAATGTAGAAACCTGGGCTAATATTATTAGTCCATAATATGCAATATGTAAAATGCTTGGCAATACTTTTGTAAAAACATTCAAATTTCTAAGGATTTTGTATAGTTTCTATAAAATTTTGGCCATTTTTAAGGTAAAATAATTTTATTCTATGGAATTTGGGCTAATAGTTTTTAGAAAAAATGGAAATTAGAAAATCGTTTTTTKGRAAAAAAAACATGGAAAATTAATCCATTTGTGAAATTTATCCCCTAAAATCATCTACTAAACAATTGGAGATTCATTATCAAGAGAGGATTTGCTTTGTTTGTAAAAAATGTACACTCCATATTCAGACTAAGCTATAGACACAATATGAATATGCATGACGTTATCTCAAAAGAAATATACATAAACCTTCAACCCATCTCAAAACCTAATTCCAACATGGATAAAAATTGCTTATCTGCAATAGCAAGGAATCGAACTCGAGACAGTAATGTGACATGGTACTACTCTATCACTAGACCACTGGTGTAACTACAGAGATTAGTGCTCATCTCATTTCCTCCTACTTGATATTAGAATTTTC
>JZKD02S2183894.1:174231-187166 GCA_000966675.3 Picea glauca
TTAAATTGTAGTGAAGAAAGGTGTCTACCCATGCTTTTGTGTCCTAGAGCATGAGGGGGGAAATAAACACCTAAAAGTACTCTTTATTAATCTTGCGTAAGTTTAACTTAGGAAACTATGATAAGTTATGTTCTAATTTGTCATTGACTTTATTTTCCTAGGTTTCTAAAGTTCACTTTACAAACAACTTAAGTTGTCTCAACAAAAGATTAAGTCCCAGTCGTTGATCTTGAGAGAAGCTAGATCTGATCTTAGGCATTCATTTAGAAGCTATATCTAATCTCAAACATCGATCTCTTTAGAGATCTAGGGTTAGGCCTAAGAGGGTAAATTTAAGATTATAAAGAGAGGGTGCAAGCACAAGCTTATGTAATTGTATTGCAATCATCTCAATGATCGAGAGAGAAAGGAGGGGGTGCAAGGGTTTCTTGTGAGCCAATTTTTTTGCAGAGATTTCGAGGACAAGGCAATAATTTTTCTGAGGGTTGATTTGTTTGATTGAGGCAACATTGTTGGGCCACTTTGCTTGTGAGGTTGCAGGGGTCATTAGGGCTTGGTTAAGCAACATGCAAGGGTCGTACGAGGGCCATATTTGGGTCGATTTGTTTGTTGAATATTGCTGGAGTATATATGAGGGTCATGGGGGTTTGGAGAGGCTTGAGAGAGGATTGATCATTTGTTTGAAGGATGTGATTCATATCTACAATGATTCCTTGATGAAGGAGAGTCTTGGGAGGCCGTACAACACACCTAGGAGGGTTTCCTATTGGTTGGAAATTTTCAGATCTGATTTGTGAGTTTTACTTTGCATTATTGTTACTGTAAATTGTCTAAAGAAGAGAAGAATAAATCCCTTGTTTGTTGGTGTTAGCACAAGAATTTGCAGCCAGAAGAAGCTTTCCTCTCCATAAGAAACTAAATAACCTCTGCATGCATATACATGCTTCTAACCTATCAACTCAAGGTTATTGATTAGTCTCATCATACAGAAGAGAAAAGACATTCCATAGTGCCATGGCGTTGTGGAATTGTCTATATATCATGATCTACCATTTTCTACCTAAAATGCTACCAAATTTGTTAAGCAGTGTAATGATGGCGCTATAAATTCCATAGGTTGTTACCAAATCCATTTTCATGTTGGATGCTAAAAAATATTTCAACGTTGAAGTGATGTATCCGCAAATTATGACGACGCTACCAAATTGCACACAAACACACAGGTGGGTGCTACCAAAATTTTGAGAGAGACCAAATTGTGCAAAGTTATTTTGCAAGGACGCTTCTGCCAGTTTTGAGTGACTAACTTAAAACTTGTATTATGAACAAGTGAGAAGGTATTTTTGAAAACTGGAGGAGGTTGTTGTTAATAACATACCAAATAACAAAAACCTCTCTCAGTTTTTCAAAATGTGTTATGGTTTGAGGGATATTAGACATAGGAGTGGTGCTACCGAATGTGCACAATTGTTTTACAACGATGCTACAAAATTTCCTGTAGCGGTCACAGTTTTGATATTTGCCTTGTTGGGAGGTTGCCACCTATCAAGGAGGTTTTGAATGGATTCTAAAGGATTAGTTAGATGTCAAGGGACACCTGCACCTAAGTTTTATCTCCATCAAAGGCCTCATGCAATGAGGTGGAAACAATTTATTAATCACTTCCAACAAATTCCTGAAAATTAGCAGTTTGTTGAATTTTTATCTCTTTGATTGTTGCCACCTATCTCCAAGGCTTAGAATCCAATGGAGGAGATGGGATTCAACCTCCTAAGGTTATTTGGATGCTATTTTATATTTAAGGAATGATATATCTCTTGGAGAAAGGGATTCATGAGCCAAGAGAGGCTAGAGAGAGTAGGAGCAAACAGTTTTCCTGTGTGTGTTCATTTGTAAGCCTATGGGCATTTTATGATTGTAAGAATTACTGCTATTGGAGACTCATGAGAGCTGTGATTTCAGATTTTAATTCTTTTGTTTATTTATCTTGTTATTTGAATATATTGCAGATTTGAGGATCAAAGGCTATCAATGATTTATGGATCCCAAAGCAACAGAGGATCTGTTGTATTTTTCCCATCAGTCATTGTTTATATTCAATTATTTGTTGATTCATTAAATTGAGAGGATCTTTGTTTAGTGAACATTCTATCTTATGTTTTCCTTCTTCATTCTTCCACCTATCATCATATAATCTTGTTTTCTGTTGAGCATCTTTTGTGCCTTCGATGAGTAGAATGTTTGTGACTCCATTTCCCATTAGTGTAGCCCACTGACCTACAGTTTGCTTCCCTCTCCCTTTCTTTCTCCATATTGATGATCCACCTATTCAAAACCAAAATTATCTTTTACATTCTGATGGGTGTTGGGCTTACACTTTAGCAGTCAAAGTGTTACTTGCAATGCCAACATAACTGGCATCGTTGCCACAGATGGATTTGAGTAGATTGAAAAGCTCCCTGGGAAGAATGACACTGCACATCTCCAGCTTTAGATGGTGACTGAAGTTAGGAACCTTCAAGACTGCACATTCACCATGGCGACTCCATTGTTCAGAATTTGTCGGTGACTCCACTGGAATGAGACAAATTAAATGGCTATGAAGGTTATCCTGGTCAGGAGGTTTTCCCCACTCAATTTCTCATCCATAGATGGTTATCCACATCATGTGCCTCAAATTGATGAATGGCAAGATCTGTTGCCCAGATTTTATGAAGGTGAGAATGACAACCCTGTTGAGCATGTTCATGAATTTCATGCTTTGATGCAACAACTTGACATCCATCATGAAGATATATTGATGAAAATGCTCATGTATTCATTGGAAGGCTATGTGAGGAAATGGTATAGAACACTCCCTACTTCTAGTATTTCCTCTTTGAAGGACTTTCATGATGTTTTTTATTCTCATTGCAAGATAATTTATCTAGCTGAAAGACTTTTTGAGAATTGTTGTGAGGGGTATGCATCATATATTCAGGATGCAGCAAGTGATTCCTCTAGCAGTGATGATGAAGGGGATGATTGAAGAGAGTAGGACTTAGACGATGATTTTCATAATGTTTTTACTAAATTTGAAGAAAAATTCATCATTCATGTCAAAATCTAGGTCCCCAAGAGAAAGATCAATATGGACAATCCATCATTTTCTTTTCTCCTCCTTTTCTCGTTTCTTTAAGTCAAGAGGTCATCTTAGGTTCAAATTTATTTCATCATGAGGATAGTGTTGCAGCTTGTCATGAACGAATTCATAGCTTACCAGTTGTTGTTGTAATCCCTCCTATTGTTAATGAACCAGTGTGCCATGATTTGTCAAGTTTTGATGACTATGAGGATGTTTCTCCTAAACAAACAACTTTCCCAGCTATTGTACTAATCCCCTCATCCATTAATAGTCAAATGTTCATTGATTCAACTTTGTATGATGATTATGAAGATGATTTCCATGAACAGTCTATTGAAGACATTATATCAGAGAAGTACTCTTCCCCTCAAAGCAACAATAGCTTGTTTCAACCCTCATGTCATATTTTTGTTGTTGAAAAAGAAGAAAAAGATCATAATCTAAGTTTAGAAGGCGAAAAACTGATAAGTTGGGACCATAATCCAAGCTATGATGAATATCCATCGCAATCAGAAGATAATATAGAAGAATGTAGTTTCCCAAGCACTTCTAAATGTGATGAATTGCCCTATCAACCCCCTATTCCTCTTGAAGACACAAGCTCAGTTTCATCAAGCAAACAAGATCAAATGCCATGTGAGCAGATGAGAGAGGTTGAAATTAAATAAAGACAAGCATCACTAAGCCTTTTTCCTAATACACCTCATGACCAGGAGTGGACCAAGTCCATATGCATTGAGAATGAATCAGAAAATCAACAAGCAATGTAACAACCAAGCACAATGGAGGAAGGACCTAATGCAGTACTTTTCCTTTTTACACAAAGCAATGTCGTAGGGGAAAGTATTGATGATGTTTTTCAGGATCCATTTGCATATTGTCTGCAAGCAGCAAGTGAGCCTAGGTTCACTGATTTCTTCAATGGAAAGTGTATTGCCAAATGTTTCTTTGACATGCCTTCAAGTAGGAATTATCTCTGGTGCTTAAGGAATCACATTTCAAAGATTCAAATAGTTGAAAAATGATGAAATGGATTCATTTGTTTTTTTCATATAACTTGAATGCTTCATTTTCCCAATAATTAGAGTAGGTTTGTGCAAAAAGCTTGTTGGACAAGCATCATTTTCATCATTTTTGTCAGTTTCAGTTTTCATTTGCATTTAGTTTTAGTTGAAGGCTACAAATCAAATCAGATTGCAGAGGTTAAAGGTTGGGAGAAAAATTAGGATAAGGAACTGAAACTACAAGAGTTATTAGAGCCTCACAGGGAGGACTCTATCCCCCATGGAGCCTATGTTAGCACAAGAATTTGCAGCCAGAAGAGGCTTGCCTCTCCATAAGTAAATAAATAACCTCTACATGCATATACAGGATTCTAACCTATCAACTCAAGGTTATTGATTAGTCTCATCATACAGAAGAGAACATACATTTCATAGTTCCATGGCGCTACAGAATTGTCTATATAACATGGTCTGCCATTTTACTACCTAAAATGCTACCAAATCTATTAAGCAGTGTAATGATGGCGCTATGAATTCCATAGATTGTTACCAAATCCGTTTTCATGTAGGATGCTACAAAATATGTCAATGTTGAAGTGATGTAGCTTTGAATTATGATGGATCTACGAAATTGCACGCAGACACAGAGGCAGGCACTACCCAAATTTTGATAGAGACCAAATTGTGTCTAGTTATTTTGCAAGGACGTAACTATCAGTTTTGAGTGACTAACTTAAAACTTGTATTATGAACAAATGAGAAGGTATTTTTGAAAACTAGAGGAGGTTGTTGTTCATAACATACCAAATAACAAAAACCTCTCTCAGTTTTTCAAAATGTGTTATGGTTTGAAATATATTAGACATAGAAGTGGCGCTACCGAATGTGCACAACTGTTTTACAACGACGCTATAGAATTTTCTGTAGCGGTCACGGTTTTGATATTTTCCTTGTTGGGAGGTTGCCACCTATCAAGGAGGATTTGAATGGATTCTCAAGGATCTGTTAGATGTAAAGGAACACCTACACCTAAGTTTTATCTCCATAAAATGCCTCATGCAATGAGGTGGAAACAATTTATTAATGACTTCCAACAAATTCCTGAAAATTAGCAGTTTGTTGGATTTTTGTCTCTTTGATTGTTGGCACCTATCTCCAAGGATTAGAATCCAATGGAGGAGATGGGATTCACTCCGGAGGTTGTTTGGATGCTATTTTCTATTTAAGGAAAGAGATATCTCTTGGAGAAAGGGATTCATGAGCCAAGAGAGGCTAGAGAGAGTAGGAGCAGGCAGTTTTCCTGTGTGTGTTCATTTGTAATCCTGTGGGCATTTTATGATTGTAAGCATTATTGATATTGGAGACTCATGAGAGATGTGATTTCAGATTGTAATTATTTTGTTTATATATATTATTATTTGAATATATTTCAGATTTGAGGATCAAAGGCTATCAATGATTTATGGATCCCTAAGCAGTAGAGGATCTGCTGTGTTTTTCCCATCAGTCATTGTTTATATTCAAGTATTTGTTGATTCATTAAATTGAAAGGATATATGTTTAGTAAACATTCTATCTTATGTTTTCCTTTTTCATTCTTCCACCTATCAACATATAATCTTTTTTTCTGTTGAGTAGCTTTTGTGCCTTCGATGAGTAGAATGTTTGTGACTCCATTGCCCATTGGTGTATCCCACTGATCCACAGTTTGTTGGCCTCTCCCTTTCTTTCTCCATCTTGATGATCCACCTATTCAAAACCAAAATTATCTTTTACATTCTGATGGGTGCTGAGCTTACACTTTAGCAATCAAAGTGTGACTTTCAGTGCTAACAGTTGGTTTTCCCCGAAGTTGGGTTTTCCAGGGTACATCTTGTGTTCTTGTGTTGTTTGGCTATTTATTTCCATTGTGCATGAAATTTAATCAACTAGTGTAATCATTGTATAGATCAGAATTTTTATTTCTGCTATAAGATTCAATTTTTTGGGAACAATGTATTATCATTGATTATCATATAGATGAGTTAAAATTATTTTTACATGGTATCAGAGAAAATATCCAGTTAAACACTCAGGTCACATGATCTCTTCATATTGAGTTCATATATAGTAGATCTAGTTAGATCTAGCAAGACTTCTTTACTATACAAATATGAATTTAAAACTTTCTTCAAGGTTTCATCAGTTCGTAGGAGGGTTTATTATTTGAGAACATGTCTCTGTCAAAATTGAGAGTTGAGGACATACTTTATGACACATCTAACTTTGGTGTCTAGAAGGAGTGGATACTGTTGTTTCTAGAAGAATATGGTCTCAAAGAATTTGCTAAGAAAACTATTGTTGTTCCAACGGATCCACAACAGGCGAATACGCATAAGAAAAATGATGCCAAGGAGAGAAGAATCATCATGGATGGAGTGAAGGATCATGTGGTTCCTCACCTAACAAGGTTAGATTCAACTAGGAATATGTGGGATTCCATTATGAAAATCAACTAGGGATCGAACCAGGACATAAATATGGTTATGAGAGACAAGCTTCGGAACACGAAAATGAAAAAGGGAGAAAGTGTGGTTTCATACATCACCCGGACCAAGAAAGTAAAGGATGAGTTGGTTGTAGTGGGAGATAATATCGACGATGCAGATCTTGTGAAGATTTCCATAAATGACTTCTCCAAGCACTAGGAGGTTTTCGCCAGTGTGATGGATGAGAAAACATTTCGGATTGGGATCATCTATGGGATGACTTCACTCAGGAGGAGTTGAGGTTGTGTTCTCTCAGTGGAAGAAGTAGTAATAGTCATAAGGGAGAGGGTGAGGATAATTTAGCAATGGCCATGTTATCACAYAGTTTGTAGTTAAGATAAAAGATAGATGAAAGGAGGGRAAACTGGCGTAACTGAGACTATMCCACCACTGTCACCTCAATGGGATAGCTCTTTATGTTTAGGGAGTTAAGGCCCAAGGGAGAYVTCCCYGATGACYTGGGGTTTTGAGAAGGAAAAKKCTTATGGATAAGTAATATTATYCCCCCTCACMAGTCACCACCRATCAAAAAKTCCGRCTTAGGAKAAGTTTACATGGGTTAGCAAGTTTTAATAGAAAATTTATTAGAAATTTTAGTGGTATATGTGCACCCATGATGGACACTGTGAAGAAGAAACACAAATATTTTAATTGGATAGAGGAGGCTAAGAAAATATTCAAGGTGTTGAAAAATAAGATAACAGAACAACCAATTTTGGTTTTACCTGATTTTGAAAAAACATTTCAGGTGAGGTGTGATGCAAGTGGAATAGCCATTGGAGCAATTTTGAGTCAAGATAATAGGCCAGTTGCTTATTTTAGTGAAAATTTGAATGACGCTAAGGAGAAATATTCTACATATGACAATGAGTTTTATGCAGTGATTCAAGCTTTGAATAAATGGAGACAATATTTAATTCCAAAAGAGTTTGTCTTGTATAGTGACAATCAAGCTTTGCAATTTATTACTAGGCAAGAGAAGTTGAATTAGAGGCATGCTAAGTGGGTAGAATTCATGCAAAATTTTACTTTTGTATTTAAACATATTTCTGCAAATGTTAATAAAGTTGCAGATGCTTTGAGCAAGAGAATTTTGGTTGTACATGAATTCCAAGTGAAGACCTTAGGATTTGAGCACCTTAAGGAAATGTATCAGGAAGATCCAGATTTTAAGAAGGCTTATCAAGCATATGAAAATCCTTTGTTAAGGGATAACAACTCATGGGCAAAATATTTGATCCAAGATGGATTGTTTTTTAAAAGAATCCAATTGTGCATACCAAGATGCTCAATGAGAGATAATTTGTTGAAAGAAAAACATAGCGGATGTCTAGCCGAACATTTTGGTAATAACAAAACATTTTCACAAATGAGTAGTTTGTATTATTGGCTAGGTATGAGGGAAGATATGAAGAAATTTTTAGATTGATGTAAGATTTGTCAACATGCAAAAGGGAAGAGACAAAACATTGGTTTGTACCAGCCATTGCCTATTCCAGAAATGCCTTGGGATGCAATTAGTATGTATTTTGTATTGGGATTACCTAGAACCCAGAAGGGAAGTGATTCCATATTTGTTGTGGTCGATAGATTTTCTAAGATGGAACATTTCATACCATTCCAGAAGACAAATGATGCAACACACATAGCCAATGGGTTTTTCAGAGAAGTTGTGAGATTACATGGATTTCCCAGAAGTATAGTCTTAGACAGGGACACTAAGTTTGTAGGACACTTTTGGAGGACTCTATGGAAGAGGTTGGGAACTAATTTATATTTTAGTTCAACATATCACCCTCAGATAGATGGACAAACTGAAGTGGTGAACAGAAGTTTGGGAAATTTTCTAAGGAGTTTAGTGATTGAATAAGGTCGTCAGTGGGATTAGATTCTGGCACAAGTAGAATTTTCATTTAACAAGTCAGTTAATAGAAGCACTGGAAAAAGTCCATTTGAGATAGTATATGGAAGACAACCAAGAGGGATTTTAGAATTGAGAGAGTTGAAACAAGTTGAATTCAGGAGCGTGGGAGCAGAAGAGTTTGCTACATAAATGAAAAGACTTCATGATCAAGTTAAGAAATAGATACAGGATAGTAATTAGAAGTATAAGGACAAAGTTGATCAGAAAAGAAGGGAAGTTCAGTTTGAAGTGGGATATGAAGTTTTAGATCATTTGAGAAAGGAAAGGTTTCCAAGAAGAACATATAATAAGTTGAATATGAAGAAAATAGGACCATGCGAGATCCTTAGAAAATTTGCAGCAAATGCTTATGAGATAGAGTTGTCAGGGAATGTTGGAATATCACCGATATTCAACGTTGCATATTTGTATCCTTATAACAGAGATGACACGGGAGCATTGGATGATCAGGAAGAGATTCAATGGGAAGAAGAGATGTCTCCAGTAGAAAAACCTCAGATGGAGAAAATATTAGAATAGAGAGTTGGAAGAAAAACCAAAAGAAATATGCATCATGAATATTTGGTAGAGTGGAAAGATCACCATGTGGAAGATTCAAGTTGGGTAACTAAACCTGATATTTTGAAGCATGGAAAAATAGTGCGAGAGCTCATGGATAGGATTCCATGAATATTTTGGCTAGAGGAGTATGATGCAGGAGCATCGCTAGCACATCAAAAGAAAGCAGAGGTGGAAGCGAAGTCGACACCTCAACGCATCGAAAGAGCCAAAACCGACCTTAAACAACTTGGTAGCTGTGTGGAGAACTTTTTGATTTTTTTCGTTAATTTAATTTAGTTGTCTATGAAGTCAGGCCACCATTTGAAAGGATGAAATAATTGTAAATCCTTTACATGACTGTAATATATTACAGGTGTAGGATAATTTCCTGATTAGTCATTAGGTTACATGTAATCAAGATAGGTAGGTAACCGCCAAGGTAGAATGTGATAAGATTTAGATAGGAGGAAGAAGAGCGAGGAGGCTCTGGGTCCTTAGACAAGTTTTCATTGTAATGGTTTTAGGTGATAGCGACTGAAATTGTGTTTTTTTTTCTTTTGAAATGAATAGAACAAAGAAAATTGATTCAATTTTATAGTGTTGATATTGTTTGACTATTGATATGTATTTTGCGAGTGTATGATGTTCATAGTGAATGAATGAATAATTGAATAAGTTTAAATTGTTTCTCTTATGTAAGTTATGCAAGGAGTGCATATAGAGTGCAAGGAGTGTCTGTGAAGAAGTCTTCTTCGACTCAAAAATTCAGAAGAGATAGCGGGGGACTTTCGTATGCAAAGAGTGCATATTGAGCGCAAGGAGTGCACGTAGAAGCAAAATATTTTAAAGTTTGAAAGCTCGGGAAGTTGAGCGCAGGGTATACCAGGAGGGTACAAGAAAGTCTTTTAAGAAAGACACAGAGAGAAAGTGTGTGCCAAGGACTGAGTGTAATTGAAATTGTCAGAAGCTTAGGAGGAGTAGTGGTTTTAAGCCTTGAGAGGAAACACTTAGAAAAAATTCTAAGTTCTGAACAGTTGAGGCGTAGAAATTGAAAGTTTGAAGGAAGAATAATTATAGATGATTGAGTGGGAGAAATCCTTCAGAGTGAAGTTCACGAAATCCAAAATTGCAAAACAATCATGGCTATTCGTTGAGGCGGAACACGTGGTGACAGATCAACATTTCCCTGATTCGTAAATCGGGGAGTTGTAGGTAGGCATTGTGAAAACTTGCGAAAAGTGAAATCATGATTTAATCATAGTCATTGAAACTGTGGAAGGTTGTGAACCGTTGATTTGATGTAAGAAAAGTTCAAAGAATTATCAATTTCGGGTATCAGAGGAAGGGAGACGAGCAACCTTTCAATAGTCGAAACATGAAGTCCCGATTTGTGGAGAATTGATCTGGACCGTGGAGTCATAGGAAGTCTCAGACCGTTGATCTGAGGTGATAGATTTTGGGAGTTCAGGAGTTCGAAAGATGGATATTTGGGTTGAATCATATACCTGACATAGAAAATAACAACGTGCCTTTTCAGATAGGCGTGTGGTCACAACGGGTGGTCACGTGGAGGAAACTTTGTGCTCGGTGTTAGTTCGCGTGGGTGAGGTTTCGCTAAAGGACCTGTGAATTTGTATTTTAAAGGTTCCAATAAGGAATTGCAGAGCTAGTCTAGCTCGAGAAGTTGAAAGATCCTAGACCGGGAGGTTGCGCAACCCTTGGGGAGAAGGGGGGTCTGCACCAGGGTGAAGGGAAAGACAAAGATGTAGGATGCATTTCCTAATGATATGGGTTTGGAAGACAGTGTTGATTTGGAATTGGCCAACATGGATCTTAATGACCTAGTGCTAGAGCCGATCACTTTTGAGGATGATATTCCTCTTAAGGGGTCATCCTCTATAGTAGCAGATCCAATTCCACAGATTGGATTGGATGATCATGTAGAGGAGCCATATATTGGAGGAGAGAGTAGTGGTGATGAAGGTGATTTTGATGATGATGACATGGATCTAGAGGACTACTGACCAATGAGAGTCTTGTGCTATGGGATTCTTCCATCTATATTTCTAGTATCTAGTTCTATGTTATTTTGTGTTTTCCACTAGCATTCCCACCTATAGTATCCTATAGGTTGTAGGTTGTAGGATGTAGAAGTGACTCAGAAGTCGGTGTCTATGTAAATTATTTTGATTTTGATGACTTAATGAAAAACTACAGTTTATGGTTTGAATTTCTTATGTGTTTCAAATTTCAATGTCTGTCATTATGATTTTAATATTTATCATGATTCATCATTTATGTTAGTAACTAAGTTAGAACTTAGTACTAGTTGTATGACTGAATAATGAATTTGTATCATCATCATGATTCATTTAAATGTTTATAGTTTTATTAATTATTTCTTTTTTGTATGTTTAATTCATAGTATCTGACACGGGCAGGAAGACCCCCGGAAATAGGACACGGAGGACATCTTATATATGTATATGTATATGTATATGTATGTATGTATGCATGTATGTATGTACA
Source organism: Picea glauca (assembly GCA_000966675.3). Lineage (NCBI taxonomy): Eukaryota > Viridiplantae > Streptophyta > Pinopsida > Pinales > Pinaceae > Picea > Picea glauca. The sequence goes on from JZKD02S2183894.1 coordinate 185,881, forward strand.
TGCATACATACATACATATACATATACATATACATATGAAGATAATTATTTTATTTGGAGCGGTAGCTCAATAGGAGGATGCCCCCTCGAAGAGGCAAGTGAACAGGAGAGGATCCCTTCTATAATAGGATCCATTGTATGGTGTTTCCCTACCTCAAGGGTTTCTATAATAAAGTTGTGGTTTTCTATATTGTTCTCTGAATCTTTGTGGTATTTCTGTATGTAAGTATTCAGTTCTTAACATTTGGTATCAGAGCACTTTCCTTGGCAGACAGTGTGGTCAAATATTTCTTATTTTTGCAGATTTTTTTTCGGAGAAGAAAAAAAAGAGGGTCGTGACATTCCAGAAATTTTCGGTATATTCTGTGAAAAAATTGCAGAAACAGGTTGTAGATCATATTTCCTCACAGAAAAACACCCAAGTTGAAAAAAAAAAACCGTCTGAAACGGAGTTTAGGAAGTCAAGATATTGAAGTTTTAAAATCTGCAATTTTTCAGGGTTTTTTCTGTGGACGACGACGCAATGTTTTTTTTTTTTTGTAGCATCTGGAGGCCGAATTTGCTCAAATAAATTACATATCTCAGTTCCTCTCACAATTTCACCCAATTTAAAAAAAAACAAATCATCCAAAACGAAGTCCATGAAGTGACGTTATGATCATTTTAAATTCAACAGTTTTTTAGGGTTTTTCCAGAAAATATCGTGATTTTCTGTCGTAATTTATTGTTATATTTTTTGGGTTTTTTCATGACGAATGTGGGACCGAAGAGTTCATAGGGTGCTCAGATGTCTATTTCCTCTCAAACTCTCCAAATAAATTTTACAAATTACTGAAGCATTCAAATCCAAATTGTATGACACATTAGATGCTAGATTGCATGACCTTGCAGATGGCCTCAATGATAGTTTTCGTAGTATTCAAGATTCATTGGATAGCATGCAGGAGATGTTTCTTATGGAGGAAATCAGGGATGAATATAATCAATAAATATATGTTTGGTATGATTTTGAGGCCGATTGTGATGATTGGTATATGGATAGTTGTCATTTCTCGGATGAAAACCGCTTTCATATTTTATTTGATGACTCTAATACACCTTCTGTAGAGAGAATCAATGTGACAAATCGAGAGCCAATTATTATTACCAGTGCCCATATTTCATATTCTATAGTGGTATTATTCCTTCCAGATTCTGCTACGACCCTTTTCCACTATGTGGATGGATCGTCTTATTTGGATCCACATGACAGGTGTCAGTCTTTGGAGCATCATTTTGAGTTGGTT
>JZKD02S2183894.1:234632-245162 GCA_000966675.3 Picea glauca
TTAACCGGTCTCTATGTTGGTCAGGGATGCTACATTTTGGTATCAGAGCTAAGTAAAGAGTTTGAGTAGTGGCATTGCCCGACACTATTGGTGGTTGGGGATATTACAATAACACATACCCAATAAATCAAGACGTCATCCATGAACAATAAGAGAATGATCTTAAGGATTCTTGAGGTCTTAACCCCCGATATTTTTCCATCTACTTGTGCATTCTTGAGCATTAGACTAAGTCCCTCCATGACCAAAATAAAAATTAAAGGTGATAAGGGGCATCCTTGTCTTAGCCTGCAACCACTTTTGAAAAAAGAGGTAGGTCTATCATTTACCATAATCACAAAAGAAAGTGTGTTTACACAACTCATAATCCAATTTGTTAACTTTAATCCAATGCCTGTCTTTAATAGGACTAACTTGAGGAAATCCAAATTAACACAATCATAAGATTTCAAGAGATCCAATTTTAAAACTAAGGATTTCATTTTTTTATATTTTATCCTGTCTAAACATTCTTGTGCTACACCTACAACATCCAAGATCTTCCTTCCCTTTAAGAACCCAAATTGATCCAAATATAAGGACTTAGATAGATATGAATTCAGTATGATCTTTGTTGTAATTTTGTATGCTAGATTGCAAAGGGAAATAGGTCTGAAGTCCCCAAATCTTGAAGGCTTATCCACCTTTGGTATTAGAGCTATAGAGGTCAAGTTTAAAGAACTTACCATCGAACCAGAACTCATTGACTCCTCCACTGCTTCCAAAAAATCATTCCCTATCAAATCGAAGAACGTGAGAAAGAATTCCACCATCCAACCGTCTATTCCAAGGCTCTTGTCCTTAACAAAAATATTCAACACTAGTTTAATTTCTTCTATAAAATTGGGCTTTTCAAGCTCCTGAACATCTCTCTCAGTGAAGAAATTGGGATAATATTGCACTTCTTTCACCTGATCTACAATGGTATTTTGCCCTGAGTCAGCATAGAAAGATTTGACGTGTCTCACATCTTCAGACTCAATAACTTTCTGACCAATGTGACTGATGCCTAATTCATCCTTCATCTCCCAAATTGCATTTTTTTTTTCATGTGACTAGTATAATGATGAAAAAATATTGTATTTTGATCACCCTGTTGTAGTGAAATGGCCCTGCTCTTTTGTCTCCATGTTTCTTCTTTATCTAAGATATATTTCTTTCTTTTACTTTCCAAATCTTTGATGTAGATGTCAATATCCATTGAATCCCTCCCACTGATTTTAAAATTGTATGACTTCTCTAATTCATCCTCTACATATTCTAACTTAAGAAATATCAACTTCTTTTGGACTTTCTCTCATCCAATCACTTTGTGTTTTAAAGATTTTAATTTCCCTACTAATCTTCTCATCACTGAAGGTTCTGAGTTAAACTCATTGGACTTCCACACTGAAGCTACTAAATCACTAAATCCAGGCTTCTCTTCCAACCAGATAGGGTTTAGTTTGAAAGGATAAGTTATTGACTTATGTCTATCATCAAACTGTAGCACAACCCGAGCATGATCAGAAATGTAAGGATAAGCTACCTGTTGTTCCAGAGTTCGTACCTAAGGCTCAGAAAGTACAGTGTCTAGGCATTCGAAAGTGAGTGAAGAGTAAGAAGGAGGAGAGCATCAACCTTCGGGAAAGGAAGATAAGGTTGATTTCCAAGTTGTCGTTGTTGCGATTCCAACTGTTCCTGGATGTTTGTGTCTTGTTCAATGGCGGCCCATGAATGTTCAAGTTCTACCTGGGTGGTGGTTGTTATAAGTATAGTATCAAAGAGATTTAAAGCGATATGGGTTTGGTCCGATAAGCCAAGTTCAATATTAGGTTGTCTTACAATGGGGACAGTCATAGAGGAACAGTAAATTAAAATTGAATTCGAGGTTTTTATGCTGTATCTATTTGATCTTATAAAAGAGAACTTTTGAATTCAATATCAAAGATAAAATGCAAACCAAAGGCCTTTTTCCGTAATTGAGTTATATTTTAAATAAATGATTTGTGAAATATGAGAAAAACATTAAGTTGTCTATAAAGTAAGGCTCCTATCAAGGGAGAATCTCACCCTGTAAATAGAAGAAGAAAATAAGATAAGAAGGAATCTGACGAAGCATAAAATATGACAATCTAAAAGGTTCACAGGTCTTGTACCTGCTAATAGCCGATACAGAGGAAAAACTGTAAACGATATAGATGGCTAAAAATTTATCACCTGCGTCTGGGACCCCCTTCATAGACTATAGGGGGGTAATAGAAACGATGGGATTGCCAACCTGCTTAGAGTATTTCCCTGGAGTAATAACCGAGGTTGGCTCGCTTGGAGGGTTGGAAGTTTTGGCTTCCTGTTTCGGGCCTTCGATTTTCTCTTTCTTGTCCTGGTGTTCTTCTTGGCCGGGTGTTGAATCTTTGGAGCCTTCGGTTTTCGTTTGTTGCACCTCTACGGTCGTTGGATTCTCACCCCGTAATACTGGGGGAAGGCAGCTCCGCCGATGTTCTTGGAATTTGAAAACATCGACCCTCTCTTCGGGCGACAGGACTTGTATCCGAGTCAAAACCTCGGCATAAGATCTCGTGCCTCGAAAAATTTCATCGTGAGGTGAATTCTCATGCTCAAATCTTTTAAGGCCACAACTAGCCAAGTGATTACTCACGACCCTGTGTGGGTTGTGTTTCTTGAATTCAAGGTGGACCAATTTAATATCTTCCAAGGTTGCTGCCTCAGCCTTTGCATGACCGAAATATAATAAAGAATAGGTATTTAAATGAATGGGGAAAGGTGGCCATACCTTCTGTGAAAATCATTTAAGATCTTTGCTTATGCCACCAATCACGGTTTTCCTGGCGATCTCGCGACAAGCCAGCCTATCGGGTATAAATAATGGTAGAGCATGCGGAGGGACAGAAGCACTGAAAAACCTAATGTATGAAAATTCTTCCTCCACGTACTAGTCGTCCACACTGCTCAAATTGATCACGATGCTATCTGAGATACTGGGCGGTGGATTACCGAAGATGGTGACATCCATCGATACCATTATCCAATTGAAAATTTCATATATGAAATCTAAGGCCTTTTCCTCCCAAATATTTGAATGGTAGACATGGATAGGCTTAGCATCCGATAGAGCCCGGCTCCTGCTCATTAAGGGAAAAGGTGTCATGAAACACACGACATCCATGATGTATGCAGACATGAAAAATGAAGCAGCCTTCCCACTTGCCCTCTGCGTCCGATATTCTGTAATCCGACTGGTTAGAATATCTGACAACAGTTTGGCCCAGTCGAAGGAACAACCTTCCATGACTGTATGCATCAGAGGCACCCATGGGAGGAAACAATGTGTGGTGTCTTCCCTCCCATACAATCTACAGGTCATCATTGCTATGTATTTGAACTGTGGTTCCAAAGAAGATATGGAATAGACTTCGTTGCTATCTTCCCTGAACTTCGCAGGGTGTCAGACCCAATCCTTGATCAAATCAGATAAGCTTTTGTCGTATTGCTCGCATTCCTTCTGTTTAAAATCCTCCAGAAACTCGGCATTGTATGTGAATTTTGACGTGGGTGGCAACTTGTACATCGCCTATAAGTGTTATGGTCTAAAGATCCCAATATTGACCTTTTGCTTGCTGATGATGGTTCTGGTCGAAACATCTACATGATCTAGTGCCCATCGAATCATGTCATAGTAAGGAAGAAGACGTGGCCTGGCCGCTACTTTATGCATCTCTACTTGGATGACGATCTTGTATTTGGTGGCCAAGTCATCCTTCTCGTTGTCACTGGAATCATCTGAACCTGTCACCAAATCGGATTGTAGAACCTCGGAGATGTATGACCAAGTTCGGACAGAATCAACGCTTCATGGTGAAGTATCAGAAACATTATCAGAGCCTTGTCCTGAAATCTCAGCACTTGCCTTGGACGCTTTTCGTGGGGCCATGACAGAGGATTGTGACTTAGCTCTCCTATAATAAAAATGTGTATACATACATAAATCAACTTGCTAAGAAAAATGTCTCTGCGCAAAATAGAAATGAGCTTTATGAACAGAACAAAAAGGAAAAGATCTATATCTTCGACCATTTAAAACTTTGACGTCCTTATGAACAAAACAGTCAAATCATTTTTAGAGACATATTTAGCAATAAAAACCATATCCTTACTTGTCGCTTCGCCTCATTTCCAATTAATTCCATAAATTTCGATGATTCGTGACACAAGTTGGCACAAGGAACATTCAAATTTACCTCGTAGACTATGCATATTATTACTTGTATTAAACACTGATTAAGTTGTATTAGCTCCGTTAATCAAGATTTCTTAAACTTTAATCAACCTTTCGGCATTCGCAGTATCGAGAGTTTTCACTCTAACCTTTCAATCCCCTAAAACTCGATTTCGCGATGATGCGATCTAGTTAAGCGAAAATGTAATTTGGATTAAACATTTGATTAATCATGTTTAGTTAAAATCGTGACTCGGGACTTCGAAGGTAAAGTTCCCGGGAGGAGCGTATGCCGAGTCGCAAAATTTTGAGATCACGATGATGTGATCTAGTTAAGCGAGAAGGTAAACCAGATTAAGTGTTTAATTAATTTGTATCTAAGTAATATCGCGACTTTGCTATTCGGGGCTTTAAAGGTATAGTTTTTGGGAGAAACGTATGCCGAGTTACAAAATCCCGACAGACTTTAACTATGGTTAAAAGCTATTCACCCCTAACACTATCCCAGGTAACTTGCACGAACGTCTCACGACTTCGAATATCGGTGTTATGACGGTGAGACTTTTGGGGAGGGAAAACGCCGAGACGTGAAATACCGACAGTGCTTAACTAAGGTTTAAGGAACTTTACTCTCGGCGCTAACCTAGGTAAACTTTCAAGGTTACTTCGGGACTTCGCGCATCGGGGCGTAAAAACAGTGTGACTTGTAACTCCCGAAATGCGATATCCCGAGGTAAAGAAAAGTGAAAAAGATTGTTCATGGTTAAAAAGGCAATGGTATTAGGAGTACAACGACCCTCACCACTTTTCATATCAAGACTACTGAGAATTTCAAAGGGAAAAGGTCACGAAGTAAAAGACAACTTAAATGGCCAACCTTTGATTGAAAGAATTACGCTTAAAAACTAGTCAAAAAAGGTGGCTCCAACATAGGCTCCAACTAGGGATCATGTCTCCCTGCGAGACGGGAAGAACAGTAGACCACATTCCTGTATTGGGTAAATGGAGTCATTGGTTTCACTTCTGCGAGACTCACTTTAAGGAAAGGATAAACAGAGGGAAGAAGAGACTTTGTCTTTCACTTCTAAAAAGCTTTTCAACACTCAAATACGTTTCACACTCAGTTGTAGTCCCTTTCACGACTTTCTCTTTATCTTTACTGAATTTATGTCTGCATTTAGGCGATCATAATAGTCCTAGGGAATCCAACAGATCTTGTGGCTTTTGGTTTGCATCAAACGAAGTTTATTACATGTTTTTAATCGAGGAGTCTTGTCTGAACTTAGGATGTAGATCCGGTTTCGAGAAAATTGATTACCAGAGTAGAGTGAGATTCATGTATAATAGCCTTACAGATATCTCAGATATTGCTTCACTGCCAATGAGCCTGTTCAGTACCCTAGTGAAGTTATCTAGCCCTTTTTGTTGAATTTCCTTTCACCACTTCGAAAAATATTTATGCATTTAAATGTTGAGATGAGGGTAATCATTTCTGAATTTCCTTTCATCGTCTCTTAAGACTAGATGTACAATTAAATATGACTTTCCTTTCGCCATATGTCTTATAATTTACTTCTTAAAACACGAAGTGGGGGCAAGCAGTTTGTATGAGGGGTGATATCTGTGTAATATTTTGCAATGGAGGTCTGTCAACTTACTTTGATTACTCGGTACCAACCTTCCCTTAACTTTCACAACACCTTAGCCCGCAGGGAAAAAGGGGAAAAATTATTTCTAGGGGTTTTCCTTCAAGCAAGCCTCAGTCTTTTGAAACTGTTGAAAACCTAGAATAGTCAGGATCAACCTATGCATAACTTTGTTTAGTAAGAGACTGAGGAGTTGTGAAGACCAGCTTACTTTCCAAAATATGCTTTACAGCTTTCAAAGTTAAAACATAATCCCTTCCCCCTATGTATATAAACCCAGAAAGATACTTGGATTTTTTAGAAGGTAAATATGAAGACCGAAAGAAAGGTGACAGACAGAGGTTTGTACACTGAGAAATAGGGGTTGAAAATTAAAACCGGATTTTGAAAACCTTTTCCCAAAGATGCTTTACTTTTATGCTTATTTTAACTACCACCTATCTTTATTTTAAGTTAAGTTCTTAGGACCCAGAGCAAGTAATTTTTCTTGTTAATAACAGTCAAGCGAAAACATTAGATTGATGGGACCGTTACAATGCTTTGGAGACCTTTGCTTTCTTAAAGAACACAATTCTCAGGAATTCGTACCTTTGCCTTACCAATTTAAAATAACCGAAAACCTTTTCTATCACCTGTTTTCGACGAATTTAGTCTCTGATATATGACTTTATGTTTTCTCCTTTCACTCATTTAGGTCGCAAGCCGACATCCTGTAAACATGAAGAGTATCTTTTAAAAGAGTTGAATGTATTGGAAATTGCGTATTTCTACTTCTACAAAATTACTGACCTAATTAATTAAAAGTGAAAATAAACTTACCCCCCAAAAAAATATGAGATAGAAAGCAAATACAAACCAGTATATACAATGGAAATATTTTGGGAACCAATTATTTCATGTAGTGTTTTAAATCATTCCCGTTAACAGGGCCGTTAAATATTTTACTGTCCATATTTTCTAATAAAAACGAATTTTTTCCTTCGGAAGATGCGACTCTGAATGGTCCATACCAAATATGATCGAATTTACCATGTTTTGTTGATTCTTCCATCCTAGCATCCCATCTCAAGACCAAATCGCCTGAAAGAAACTCTCTATCTTTTGTCTTATGGTCAAATAACGTTTTCATGTTGTCTTGGTATTTTTGCAACCTTTCGTCCACTTCAACCCTGTGTTGTTGTACTTCGATCAACTGATTTATTTTCCTTGTGACATGGTGTGGTTCTTCTTTCTCATCTTTCCACAGTTTCATTAAGGGAAGTGACAAGTTTATGGGTAATACCACGTCAGTCCCGTACACCATCTAGAAAGGATAAGTTCCGATAGATTTCTTCGTGCCTATCCAATTTGCCCATAAAGCATATTTCAAATGCACATGCCAAGATTTTTTGTTCTCGTTCAACACTTTTTTAATTGTATTGATTAGAATCTTGTTCGAAGACTCGGCCAGTCCATTTCCTTGGGGATAATATGTCATGGAATGGCCGAGCATGATATTGTATTTTTGGCAAAAACTGATCATAGCCATAGATTTAAAATCCTGGGCGTTATCTATGACTATCTTTCGGGGGCATCTGAATCTAGATAAAATGTTTTCTTCTAGGAAATCTATTACCACCGAATTTGTTTCCCTTCTGGTTGGAATAACCTCCACCCATTTAGTGAAGTAATATGTGGTGGTGAGGATCCATTTGTGTTGAGTGCTAGAATGGGGGTTAATTTTGCCTATAAACTCTAGTCCCAACTGCTGAAAAGGAGCCTCTGTTTTGACTGGAACTAATGATAGTGTTGGGAGTTTATGCATTCCCACGAACAATTGTCAAGGGTTAAAAGCCCTAACTTTGGCATTGACGTTCGAGAAAAGTTTAGGCCAATAATACCCTGCCCTCAGGATTTTATAAGTTTTCGCTCTCCAAGCATGATGTCCCCCGCACACTCCTTCGTGGAATTCACTTATGACCTTCTCTGTTTCAGATTCAACCAAGAAAACCAACAAGAAGCCAAGTGGGTCTTTCCAATACAATTGACTCTCAAATATACAGTATTTGACTGCATGCAGTTTTAGCCTTCTGAATTTGGATGGAGATAAATCACTCGGGCACTTCAAAGTCAGTAGGTAGGATACTATGTTTTTGTACCAATCAGAGGATGCAAACTTCTCTTCGATTCTGATTTCACTTGTTAGCTCGGAGAGCTCATTCATATCCTCATCTTCTTCACATTCCTGTAGGCTATTTATACTGAGGGCTCTGAAATTTGATTCAGCTAAGAGTTAAGCCAAACATTGACCCTTTACTAGTTTCGTCAGCTTTATCTCCAGATCAAATTCTTGAATTTTAGCGAGCCACCGTCCCCTTTTTCCATCACTGTCATGCTGAACTAAAATGTCTTTTACAGAGCTAGTATGTACATACGCTATTATCTTGGAATGCAATACATAAGTTCTGAAAGCCTTTAATGCCTTCACCTTATCATATGCTTGTTTTTCCATTATATTGTATTTGAGTTCCGCGTCTCCGAGACTTTTGCTGAAAAAAGCTATCGGTTGTTCGAAACCTTCCTCATTTTTCTGGAGGAGTACCACGGCAATTGTATTCTTGGAGGCGAATAAGAAAATGAGAAAATCCTTTAGATAGTTAGGGCTTGCTAGTACAGGTGCCTCGCTTATAACCTTTTTGATACATGCAAATGATTCTTTGGCCTCTGCTGTCCATTTCACTTCATTATTTTTCTTTAACATACCTGTGATCAATTTCACAATTTCAACAAAGTTTGGGATAAACCTCCTCAAAAAATTTATCTTTCCCAAGAATGACTGAATTTCCTTTACATTTCTAGGAATATTTATTGTGTCTATAGCTTGAACCCTGCTAGGATCAATTTTAATTCCGTCTCAGAACACAATATGGCCCAGGAGTTTACCTTCTTGCATGGCAAAGTGAGACTTTTTGGGGTTTAAAGACAGACCAAACCTGCGGAATTTTTCGAAAGTCTGTTTGAGATGTATTAAATGATCTTCATCAGACTTAGAAAAAATGGTTAGATCATCGAGATAGATAACCACAAACTTGTCTCTTTCACCGACGCAAGCGATATCCATAGCACGTTGGAAGGTGGCACCTGCATTCATTAGACCGAAAGGAATTTTATCATACATGAATGTACCTCGGGGTGTAGTGAAGGCTGTTTTTTATTTGTCTTGTTCATTTACGGCAATTTGATTGTACCCAGAGAAATTGTCGATCATCGACATCCTATTTTCCCCAACTACATTTTCTAAAACATGATCCATTTTAGGTAGAGGGTAGTTGTCTTTGAGGGAATATTTATTTAGATTTATGAAATCAGCACACAGTCTAATCTCCCCACTCTTTTTCCTAACCGGGCCCAAGTTCACTACCCAATCGGAGTATCTCATTGGTACTATTATTTTTGCATCTAAAAGATTTTTAACTTCTCTTTCGACTATGGGTAATAATATAGGGTTGATTTGTCTAAGTTTTTGTCTAAAGGGTTTGACACCAGGCTTCAGAGGTATCTTGTGTTCGATCACAGTAGTGTTGTAGGTTCTAAGCTCTTTGTAAGGCCAAGCAAAAACATCTTTATATTGTCCGAGCAAGCTTTTATACTTGCTTTTTACCTCAGGAAGGAGGTACTTTGAGATTTTTACCATCCTAGGTTCTTCTTTGGTCCCTACATCGCAGTCTTCAACCTCCTCTGGTTTGCGTTGCAGGGTGGATTTCAAGGGTATGTCATTCTAATTGAATAGTCTCTCCAAGGGGATCACTCCTTTCGAAATATGATTGTTCTTTAGAACCAGCATGCGATGATTTGCAATCTTTTCCTGGAACTCTTGAGGGTCCTCTCCTTCTTGCATGATCCATGTGTGATCATTTTGATTCTCTTGAACAATGTGAGTTTCAGAGAATTTTCCCATTGCTTCGAGGAATTTCCTGATTTGTTCATCATCCTCGAAAACCTTCCAGTGTTGTATGTTGTTCGGGATGGATGTTATGTGCCTTACCTCTATGTGATATTTTAATTTAGAAGTTGTAGGGGGAGCGAACGTTGAGGATGCCTTGGCTAACGAGTCGGCCTGTAAATTTTCGGCGCGTGGGATGAAGTGGATATTTACAGATGAGAAGAAATTTTCCATTAGATCCCAAGAATAATTTCTGTACTATCTCAATCTTGGGTGCTTGGCCTAGTATTGTCGCTTTATCTATTTGACTATCAACTCTGCGTCTCCATATACCTCCAGGTTCTTTATGTTCAGCTTCTTGGCAGCTTCCAATCCTAATATCAAGGCTTCATACTCACATACATTGTTGGTGTAGTCTATATCCCATTGAAGCCTGTAAGAGAAAGGGACAACAAATTTATTTTAAGGTGCCACAAAAAGTACCCCGGCACCTGCTTCACATGACAGGGCACCGTCAAAAAACATTTTCCAGATCCCAGTGCTATATGTACTTTCGGACTCTTTCTCATCTATGTAATTTTCTTCTGTGAAACTATCTATACCATCATCAAAAGACAAAATACAATTTCCTAGATCTTGATCAGCAATGTAAACAGGAAAATTGTTAGGATTCTGAGGATCGCTCACTGTATAGGCTAACCTTGTTT
>JZKD02S2183894.1:266130-286760 GCA_000966675.3 Picea glauca
AGTAGGAGACTGAATCTCGAGCATCGTGGTCTAGCTCGGGGGTGGCTAGTGGTAAATCGGTTTGGAGTCACTGAGCCTATGGTTGGGTGGAAACGAGCACCCCTCTCAGCAGTCATGTCACACTTGGTGTTTTTCTGATAAGTGTTCATATCTCGTATCTTGAATTGAATATCCTGGATGCATTCTCATGTTTGTACACTTATAACTGATTTATGTATAGAAGTGTTTGCCTAGTGTTTTGATCGGAAATAATGGATGCATGCTTATACTTATATGACCATAATCGGTTTATGTATAGAATGAATAAGTTCAGATTACGAGTCCGTTCCCTTGAGATTTGTCCCATTTATTTGACTCACACTATGCCCTGGTTTGATTTCCCGAAGGCACCTCCTTCTGGGAGTTCCCTCGCATTCTAGAGCTGAAGTGAGTTCCTTGAAAGGACTACCGTTTTAGTAAACCTACGAGTTTACTTCACCCCTGTCACAGAGTTCATAGCTCGGTAATTTAGGAAGGTCTTTCAGTCAAGTCACCAAGCCTAGGGATAATTACCCAAGAACCCGCTGAAGGATCATGTGATCTGAGTATAGAAACCTTGTACAAGAGAGAGTGGTTCTGTCAGGTTTTTGGCATTTCGTCACCCGGGAAAACCAAGGGTAAGTTCCCTTGTATTCACCAGTCGCGAAATCCCGATATGAGAAACCCCGAAATGGTTTAACGTGAATAGGTTTTCGGCATTTTGGCACCCAGGAAACCCAAGCGCAAGTTCCCTTGTATTCACCAGTCGCGAAATCCCGATATGCGAAACCCCGAAATGGTTTAACGTGAATAGGTTTTGGTGTTTCGGCATTTCGGCACCCGGGAAACCCAAGGGTAAGTTCCCTTGTATTCGCTAGTCGTGAAATCCCGATATGTGAAACCATGAAATGGTTTAACGTGAACAGGTTTTGGTGTTTCGGCATTTCGGCACCCAGGAAACCCAAGGGTAAGTTCCCTTGTATTCTCCAGTCACGAAATCCCGATATGTGAAACCTTGAAATGGTTTAATGTGAATAGGTTTTGGTGTTTCGACGTTTTGGCACATGGGAAACCCAAGGGCAAGTTCCCTTGTATTCTCCAATCGCGAAATCTCGATATGCAAAACCCTGAAATGGTTCAACGAGAATAGGTTTTGGTGTTTAAGCGTTTCGGCACTTGGGAAACCCAAGGGCAAGTTCCCTTGTATTCGCCAGTCGTGAAGTCCCGATATGGGAAACCTGGAAATGGTTTAACATGAATAGGTTTTGGTGTTTCGGCATTTCGGCACCCGGGAACCTCAAGGGCAAGACACCTCGTTTTCGCCAGTCACGAAATTCCGGTACGCGAAACCCCGATGCACTCTATGAATGAGCCCTAGGTCATCAGATAGGATCTTGTGGTAGGGAGGAGGAGTCCCAAAAGAATCTGGACCGCCCATTTGTAGGGACACGTGGTGAATATCTACGGCCACTGGGATTTTGGACACCAGAGGAATAGGAGTGAATACCTCGCCAGAAATCCCGAAAGGTAGAATGTATTGATTTAATCTGGTTCGTTGATCAAGTCGACGATCTGAACCATAGATCCGAATGATACCGGGCTTTCGGGTTTCGGGGATTCGAAAGGGAAAGGAGAAACGCTTGCATCGCGATTTCCCAAATTGTGAAACCCCGAAAGCATTTAAAGGAACAACACCAAGTCATAGGACCCGTCATATGAAAAGCAACAAAAGGGAGGAGCTAAGGATCTGTTAGACCCTTTCGAGTTTCGACATTTCGAAAGACAGAGAACAGGGGAACGTTTGCACCGCGATTCCCCGAATCACGAAAGACGGAAGCACCTTTTTGGTAAGGCATGTGGTCATAGCCAACGCTCACATGGGGTAGGATAAGAAGAAGGGAGGGTCTACGCTAGGCCCCATATAAATTTGGGGATTTTGTTCCTCGAAGAAAAGACATAAAGAAAAAGAAAATCTTAGTTGTCGTAGTGGGTGTGTGACAAATTGGTATTAGAGCATGGTTACAACACTTAGCCTGCTTGGGCTCATGAACAAGTTGTGTAGAAGCTCCATTGGAAGTACTCTTAAAATAAGTAACCCTCTACCTTAACCCCCTTTATCAAAAGCCAAAGTTAAGAATGAAAATTTCCTATTGCATGTATGCATTTGAAAAAAATAAATATGAATTATGCATTGATTGTGAATGAATATAATGTTGACTAACAACAAGTGTTTTTTTTCTACACAAAAAGCAGACGATCAACCGTGGGAAACTGCAGATGCATAGAATGGTGATGCACCACGAAGTGGGGGATGGCTCCCACAATAGAGACAAAGAGTCTGACGAAAGGAGAGCGGTAGAGACCCCTCCAGATCTAGCTGAGACTGTGAGAAGCCTCATGGTCGAACTACAGAGCTGCAAAGCAGACAATGAGAGGTTGATAAAAGAGCAAGAGAAGAAAACGGAAATTAATGCAGTCTTGTTGCAGAGCTTATCCAACATACAAAGACAATTGCAGCATGGACCTGACACCAGTCACGCGGACCAACGACAAACAAAGAGAAGTCAAATCCCACCTGGGATACCGAAACATGGCCCTTTAAGTTGCCACGCTGGGAGGAGCACCTCAAGAAAGGTTCACCCCAGAGATAAAGGACAAGCAATGGACGATTCCTCTGGAAAGGAAACTAGTGACTCGGAGGGAACTTCTAGTAGCAGAACTAGTTCTTATTCCCGAAGAAAACGGAAGAAGCGAAATCATTCCAAAAATCATAATCTCGAAGAATTCAAGAAGGCCAAACCACCCTCTTTCGACGGTGAAATAAAGAAGGGAGAGGAAGAGGAGGCTTGGCTGCTTGGACTAAAGAAGTATTTCAGAGTCCATGACTTCTTGAAAAATTTGAAGGCCTAAGTAGCCACTTTCAACCTGAATGGGAAGTCTTCCATTTGGTGGGAAGACCTTAAGAACGTAAAATGGATTCACGAAGAAGACCTATCTTGGGAACGGTTTGAGAAATACTTCAGGAAGAAGTATCTGTCGAAAAAGTATTTCGATGAAAAGGCTAAAGAATTCTACGAACTCAAGCTGGAGCAACGCACCATAAAGGAATATGTCAACAGATTCCTCGAATTGTTGAGGTACATACCCTATATAAAAACAGAAAAGGCAAAGGTGCAACAATTCATCAGTGGACTACCTAAGGACTATCATAATAGGATTGAGTTTGACGAGCCAAAGACCCTAGAAGATACTATCTAAAAGGCAAGATATTGTTATGAACATCTTGGGCATCGAACAGAACCTCGTGAAGGCTAGAAGCAGAAGAATAGTTCGAGATTCCAGAAAAAGGGGTTTAAATCCCCAAGATTTAAAAACTATAAAAAGGACTCAAGGATGAGCTTCCCAACCCAAAGTGTACACCAGCAGAATTTCCCCTCCCAGAGCAGAAATAAACCTTTTGGATCTACCCCAGGAAAGATCGATAACATGAAGAAACAACCCTTGAAATGTTGGGGTTGTGGAGAAGAACATCTACTGAGGGACTACCCACACCAACAACATAACAGTCGGAGAATTTACAACATTCAAGAAGCTACCATTGTCAATGATGTGGCCAGGAGCATGCTGCAAATTTATGCAACCTTGGATAATAAATAATCTGACCACCAAGCTTTAGTGGTGGAGATGGAAGGTATGATCACCAACCATCTAGTGTCTATTCTAATTGACCCTGGTTCAAATTTGAGTTATATAGCCCCTAAGGTTGTTGATAAGTGTAAATTACAGCCACATAAACACACATAGCCATGGTTGGTACAGTTAGCCACTGGCACCAAAAGAAAGGTAGCGGAGGTCATACCATCTTGTTAATTCACTATGGGTGAATTCCCCACCCAAGCAACCCTTAACGTATTACCCCTAGGATCATATGACATGTCGATTGGTATGGACTGGCTAGCCACATATAAAGCCAAACTGGATTGTTACCATAAAACCTTAGAATGTGTAAGTGAAGAAGGAAAAAGGATAACCCTTCAAGGGACCCAAAAACATATCTTGGTGAGACGAATATCAGCCCTTCAAATGAGAAAGTATTGCAGAAAGGGATGTCCCCTATATGCGATACAAGTGTTGGAATCAGTTGAACATGACAAACCAAGCCTCGAAGATCACCCCACACTAAGAGAATATAGGGATGTATTTCCGGAAGAGGTACCGGGGTTACCTCCAAGAAGGGACATTGACCTCTCGATAGAACTTGCACCAGGAGTGGCGCCATTTTCTAGGACGCCCTACAGGATGAGCACACCCGAGCTAGTTGAGCTTAAATTACAACTAAAATAAATGATGGACAAAGGCTATATCCGGCCTAGCGTGTCTCCATGGGGAGCATCAGTCCTGTTTGTGAAAAAGAAAGACGATACCCTCCGACTGTGCATAGATTATAGACAACTCAATAAGGTAACCATAAAGAACAAGTACCCCTCACCCCGGATCGATGACCTGTTCGATCAATTGGGAGGTGCTTCCATCTTCTCAAAGATTGACTTGAGATCTGGATACCATCAAGTTTGAATCAAGGGTGAAGACATCCACAAAACTACCTTCAGGATAAGATATGGTCACTATGAGTTTGTAGTAGTACCATTTGGATTGACCAACGCCCCTGCCACTTTTATGTGCTTGATGAACAATGTGCTCAGCAAATTCCTCGACAAATTTGCACTGGTTTTTATTGACGATATATTAATTTACTCCAAGAATAGACAGGAACATGAGGAACATATTAGACTTGTGCTTCAAGTACTAAGAGAACATCAGCTCTATGCCAAATTTAGCAAGTGCAACCTTTTCCAGAAGAAAATATATTACTTGGGCCATGTCAAATCTGAAGAGGGAGTAGCAGTAGATCCTGACAAGGTCAGGTCTATCATGGAATGGCCTACCCCAAAGGACATTTTGGATATCAAATCCTTCATGGGCTTAGCAGGATACTATAGGAAATTTATAAAAGGATTCTCCAATATTGGTTGTCTAATCACTGCCCTCCAAAAGAAGGGAGATAAATTCATGTGGACACAGGAATGTGAAGAAATATTTCAATCCCTGAAATACCTTCTAACCCATGCACCCGTTCTGAAGATTGTTGATCCTGAAATCGACTTCCTCGTGTGCATAGATGCCTATAAGGAAGGGCTCGGAGGAGTCCTTATGCAAGGTGGAAGTGTAGTCTGCTATGAATCTCGAAAATTGAATGAGCACGAATTCAACTATGTGACCCATGATATAGAGCTGGTCGCCATAGTGCACGCCTTAAAAACACGGAGACATTACCTCCTGGGAAGGAAATTCGTACTTATGACAGACCATTGTGGATTGCGATATCTGTTCGACCAACCAAAGCTCAATTCCAAACAAGCTAGGTGGATGGCCCTCCTTAGTGAGTTTGATTTTGAAATCAAACATGTTAAAGGAAAGAAAAATAAGGTGGTCGATGCCCTTAGCAGAAGTATGAAAACGATTCACCTGGCAGCGATGAGCACCTGTGAGAAGAATGTCAAGGAAAGAGTCAGGAATGCAGAAGAAATAGACACATTATTCCAGACCGTGACCTTGTACCTGGAGCAAGAACCCACAGGAATAAAGTATGAAGGATACCAGATGATAGATGGAGTTCTACTAACTTACAAAAACAAATTGTATATTCTATATTGTAACGACTTGAAGAGGTTCATAATGGATGAACTACATAAAATACCATATACTGGTCACCCAGGATATCAAAAGATGATCACGGCCACTAGGAAACAATTCTATTGGCCTGGGTTAAAGAAATACATAGCTAACTATTTAGCTAAGTGCCTAGAATGCCAACAGGTTAAAGCAGAACACTGACACCCAGCAGGATTATTACAACCTCTACCAATCCTGGAATGGAAGTGGGAAACCATTTCCATGGACTTCATCACCGGATTACCAACATCGACCAAACAGAATGGTGCCATCATGGTAGTGGTGGATAAATTGAGAAAGTCCTCCCATTTTATCCCCGTCAAATCAACTTGCAAGGCAATAGATATCGCCAACATATTCATGAAGGAGATATTCAAACTACATGTTATGCCTAAAGAGATCGTGTCTGACAGAAACACGAAGTTTACTTCCAACTTTTGGAAATCCTTGATGGTTGGTATGGAGACCAAATTACTGTTTAGCATAGCCTATCATCCTCAAACCTATGGACAGACGGAAAGAGTGAACCAAATATTGGAAGACATGCTAAGAATGCATGTAATGCATCAACCCAAGAAGTGGGAAGATTACTTGCCATTGGTGAAATTCGCCTACAACAACGGCTACCAAGAATCCCTGAAGACGAGTCCTTTTGGAGTCCTCTATGGTAGACTGTGCAACACTCCAGTTAGTTGGAGTAATCCTGTAAACATAATTACTATTGGACCCGACATGCTGAAAGAAATGGAACAACAAGTGATTCATATAAAACAGAATCTGAAGGTCGCTCAGAACAAACAGAAAAGTTATGCCGACCGAAAAATAACTCCAAGAGAATTCAAGATGGGAGGCCACGTATATCTCAGAGTTAGGACCAGGAAGAGTTCCCTAAGGATGAGAGCTTGTGCCAAGTTTTCACCTCGGTATTGTGGACCCTTTGAAGTTCTAGATAGAGTGGGACCTGTAACCTATAGGCTAGCACTTCCTACCACGGTAAAAGCACATAATGTTTTCCATGTTTCATTATTAAAGAAATATGTACATGATTCTAATCATATAATTGATTGGTCTGTGATCTAGGTGGAACCAGAGGGAGAATTCCTGCCAAAACCTCAATGCATATTGGACAGAAAGGAAACATCACTCAGGAACTGAACCATTGCATAGGTCAAGGTGCAGTGGAAACATTTTGGCCCAGATGAGGCTACCTAGGAAATGGAAGGTGCCATGAAATAGACATATTCGATTTTGTTTACTTCTGTACATACATGTCATATTGATAAATAGAACATCGAGGACAATGTTCCTTTAAGGGGGAGGGAATTGTAACACCCTGTTTCCCCCAATCTGTAAAAATAACTATATTGGCCAAGAACTATGGCAAACTCAAAGACGCGAATGTTTGATTTGACGGACCTTTTTATAAAAGGTCGATGAATGTAAATTATGTTATGAATATGTGTTTCATGGCTACTAAGAGGGGGATGTGCTAAAATATACCACGATGGCTAATGAGAGGTGGTGGAAGGGACCTAGAATGGTTGCATTAACTTCCACCGAGCCAGTACCGTGATGGTTTTACTTGCTCAAAGAACAAAGCAAGTCTCTGACCCCAGAATGAATTCCCCGTCAGATTGGTAGGTGGGGAGGCTCCTCAAGAGTTAATGAGGGGATGGGGGTGAACCGCCCATCCGTAACAGCTCCCAGACCTGACCGCAGATGGGGAAATTCACGCCACACGCAATCTTGCAAAGGAAAAAGGCAAGAGAGGAAGTGTGGTAAAGGGGGGAAGAGAGGAGAACGCACGTGACAGAGATCGCAGAAGAGAGCCGAGAGAAACTCAAGAATTACAGGGAGTTCTGAATAGAGGAGGAGAGTAACCTTCGTCCTTGACTTCCATTGAGCTGGAAGTAGGAGACTGAATCTCGAGCATCGTGGTCTAGCTCGGGGGTGGCTAGTGGTAAATCCATTTGGTGTCACTGAGCCTACGATTGGGTGGAAACGAGCACCCCTCTCAGCAATCGCGTCACACCTAGTGTTTTTTTGATAAGTGTTCATATCTCGTATCTTGAATTGAATATTCTAGACGCATGCTCATGTTTGTACACTTATAAATGATTTTTGTATAGAAGTGTTTGCCTGGTCTTTTAATCGGAAATAATGGATGCATGCTTATACTTATATGACCATAATTGGTTTATGTATATAATGAATAAGTTCAGATTACAAGTCCGTTCCCTTGAGATTTGTCCCATTTATTTGACTCACGCTATGCCCTGGTTTGATTTCCCGAAGGCACCTCCTTCCGAGAAGTTCCCTCGCATTCCAGAGCCGGAGTGAGTTCTTTGAAAGGACTACTATTTTAGTAAACCTACGAGTTTACTTCACCCCTATCATAGAGCTCATAGCTCGGTAATTTTGGAAGGCCTTTCAGTCAGGTTACCAAACCTAGGGATAATTATCCAAGAACCCGCTGAAGGATCATGTGATCTGAGTTTGGAAACCTTATACAAGAGAGAGTGGTTCTCTCAGGTTTTTGGAGTTTCAGCGTTTCAGCACTCGAGAAACCCAAGGGCAAGTTCCCTTGTATTCGCCGGTCGCGTAATCTCGATATGCGAAACCCCGAAATGGTTTAACGTGAATAGGTTTTCGGCGTTTCGGCGTTTCGGCACCCGGGAAACCCAAGGGCAAGTTCCATTGTATTCGCCAGTCGCAAAATCCCGATATGTGAAACCTCGAAATGGTTTAACGTGAATAGGTTTTGGTGTTTTGGCATTTCGGCACCCAGGAAACCCAAGGGCAAGTTCCCTTGTATTCTCCAGTCGCGAAACATCGAAATGGCTTAACGTGAATAGGTTTTGGTGTTTTATCATTTCAGCACCCGGGAAACCCAAGGGCAAGTTCCCTCGTATTCACCAGTCGCGAAATCCCGATATGCAAAACCCCGAAATGGTTTAACGTGAATAGGTTTTGGTGTTTCGGCGTTTCGACACCTGAGAAACCCAAGGGCAAGTTCCCTTGTAATAGCCAGTCGCGAAATCCTGATATGTGAAACCCCGAAATGGTTTAACGTGAATAGGTTTTGGTGTTTCGGTGTTTTGGCACCCGGGAAACCCAAGGGCAAGTTCCCTTGTATTCGCCAGTCATGAAATATCGATATGTGAAACCCCGAAATGGTTTAACGAGAATAG
Organism: Picea glauca; assembly: GCA_000966675.3. Taxonomy (NCBI): domain Eukaryota; kingdom Viridiplantae; phylum Streptophyta; class Pinopsida; order Pinales; family Pinaceae; genus Picea; species Picea glauca. The sequence goes on from JZKD02S2183894.1 coordinate 275,073, forward strand.
GTTTTGGTGTTTCGATGTTTCGACACTCGGGAAACCCAAGGGCAAGTTCCCTTGTATTCACCAGTCGCAAAATCCCGATATGCGAAACCCCGAAATGGTTTAACATGAATACGTTTTGGTGTTTCGGCATTTCGGCACCCGGGAACCTCAAGGGCAAGACCCCTCGTCTTTTCTAGTCACAAAATCCTGGTACGCAAAACCCTGATGCGCTCTGTGAATGAGCCCTAGATCACCAGACAGGGTCTTGTGGTAGGGAGGCTGAGTCCCGAAAGAATTTGGACCGTCCATCTGTAGGGACGCGTGGTGAAGATCTACAACCACCGGGGTTCTAAACACCAGAGGAATAGGAGTGAAGACCTCGCCAGAAATCCCGAAAGGTAGAATGTCGGGATTTAATATGGTCCATTGAACAAGTCAATGATCTAAACCATAGATCTGGATGATATCGAGCTTTCGGGTTCCGGGGATTCGAAAGGGAAAGGAGAAATGCTTGCATCACGATTTCCCAAATCGCGAAACCCCGAAAGCATTTAGAGGAACAACACCAAGTCATAGGACCCGACGTATGAAAAGAAACCCAAGGGAGGAGCTAAGGATCTATTAGACCCTTTCGGGTTTTAGCATTTCGAAAGACAGAGAATAGGGGAATGCTTTCACCGCGATTCCCCGAATCACGAAAGCCGGAAGTGCCTTTTTGGTAAGGCCTGTGGTCATAGCCAACGCTCACATGGGGGAGGATAAGAAGAAGGGAGGGTCTGTGCTAGGCCCCATAGAAATTTGGGGATTTTGTTCCTCGAAGAAAAGACGTAAAGAAAAAGAAAATCTTAGTTGTCGTAGTGGGTGTGTGACAAGTCTTAACTTCTCTGTCAAGGAGTTCAAGATCATAAACTTGTCTTAGCAGTTGATTTATCTTTGACAATTGGGGCTTGTTGGTTGATGCCTCATCCTCTTGCATCTCCTGCTCTTCTTTAGGTGTAGGTGAAGGCAAATCTGCATACTTTGTTATCTTTTTTCCAGCTGGGACTACTCCTTGAACATTTGGCTCTGCTACATTTTCCTCATGCTCTGCTGCAACCTACTGTAACCATTTCCAAAAATTGTACCACCAAGCTTCAGATATCCACTTGTCAATTCATAGCCATTTATAATGTTCCATGTGGATTAGTAAGAGGTATGGGAGGAAAAATATAGGTTGAAAAATCCATGCATTGGATGAATAGGTGGGGGTGGCACTTGACTAGAACTAACACTACTATTATCACTTGTTTGAGATCCACCTTGACTAAGCACCTCCAAAATCAAAACAAAACCTTGATAATGATGACTTTAATTATATTCTATCATTTGGAACTGTCCTCATGGATTTCGGATCAAGGGAACTCGGATCTGTGCAAAAATAGTAGCATTCTTCCTTGTTCTGTGCTTTCAGTGGCTAGGAGAGCCAAAATTCTAACCTGTAAGCCACCGAAAGCTCTGCTTTTGGTGGCTAAGGGAGACTGTGAAAGCCCAATTAAGCCACCGAAAGCACTATTTGAAGAATCATTTTCAAAATTGAAATACTGAATCCTTATTTACAGCTCGGGATCTTCTTCTTCTAGGCTTATGAGGATATGTTTATATACTATAGTACTACTCAGCATTTGTACCATGTATCTATTCTTAGTTTATATATCACTATGTGTAATCTTTTGGATCATTCATTTAGGCTTAACATATGCATAAAGAGTTTCAATATCATCATATTTCTAAAGTAGATCTACTTATCCAAGTTTTCCATCCATGCTCTTATTTCTTCAAGCCAAAAACAGAGTATGAACTAGATAGGAGACCCATCTCATGTAGGTTAAACCGACTGCTGACTATGTATGAGAAAATTGAGTTGATGAGTAGCTTCAATGAATGATACCAGTGTTGTGGAAGTTTTTGTAGACCTTGTATCTTTAGAAGAAGCTCCCCTTACACTATTGTACACAATTTATCTTTCGAGCCCTGACTTTCCTTGCTTAAATCAACTAGTGAAAGTTTGTTGTCTTGGCCAAAAATAGATTCATAGTTGAATCTCTCCAATGAAAGCCTATCCATAGATCTGCTAGTCATCGGCTCCAAGCAGAAGAGGTGACCTCCATAGATCATTCAACAGGCATATCTTCTAATGGATCAAGAATGGTACAAGTTGTTTGCTTGTTATTATCATCATTGAATAACATATGCATACTGGCATCTTAATTGAGAGATTATGTTTTTAGGTCTGTCTGAGAACATATCTGCGGTCTAGAAATGACTTCTAAAATACATGCCTCTCTGCTTATTCAAGAAAACTGAAAGCAATCTATATGCTCATATGAAGAGCTTAGTTAGCTACCTACTCCTACACTAACCAACTATGATGCCTCTTAATCAAGTAAACTCACGCTTCCAATGAAGCCATATCAGAAACTGATTAACTGAACTTGTTCTTGATCTTAAATCAAAAAAAGGAATGCATAACCAACAGAAATGTGGTTTGAACAGATGATAGAACCATCTTTCATCTGACAAGAATATTTTGATCTTTATGCTGCTCATGGATTCCAGAAAATCAGCAATAGGATCATGAAAGACACAAAGAAATACCTCTTCATGTTGTTGTTCCAATTGACTGAATTGTTGATGCAGGTTGCTTTCAGTGATCTCATAATTAGATGTAAAGTGCTTAACCTCTGTTGGAGAAACATGCATGATGAACCGTTGATCTGAACTTTTATGTTCATCATCTTTCTTCTCATTTTTGCTGCAATTCCCCTTTGTCTGCAAATCATATGACTGTAACTCAGATCTATAACTTTCTTTTGCTGATGTGTCAATCTGATCATCATCTTTAAAGTTTTCAAAAGAAATAGTCTGATCTTCATGGCAACCATCTAACATAGATGCATTTAATACAATGTCAAAAGAATCACCATGGTTGTCATAATGTGGATCAACAATCCCTTGATCACAATGAGAGATATCATCTGCTGCAGTAGAGTCTTCATGAATATTTGGATCTTTGTTCAATAGATTGAAATCATGAAAACATCCGGGATATAAAAGGTCAGCTAAAAATATGCCTTTGCAAAACAAATGAAAGGCAACATGAAAATCTGCCAAAGAATTGATACTGGCAATTGGAAGAGACTGGAACCAGTCAAGAGCAATCCCCTCTAGTGAATCCTTGAAAGCTTAATTTGAACAACCTCATGTACAATTTCAAGACGGTGAATAAAGTCATGAAAATCCAACAAGTGTTCAGATGGCACTTCCCACTCTTCTCCTCGAAATCTGGGAATACTACATTCCCATTCATCTCTACTAGGCACTGGATTAGAGAAACCAACAATCTTTGAAAAATCACAGAAAACATACATCTTCGCTAAGATCTTATTCATGTCATACCAGTGGAGTCACCAACAGATTTCTGAACAATGGAGTCACCACTGAATCTGTCCTTCATGGAGTCGCCAGATAGATGATTATAACCAAATGATGTCCAGACTTTGTCTATCATCAAAGATGGATCTTGTCGTCTCCCAAGGAAGTTGATCTTCAATCTCCTCTCCACGGCAACAACGCCAATTTGTTATCACTTCAGGAAACTCTCCTAGGTTGTATCTCAGAGATGCCTGGTAACTTAACTGTTTTTGTAATTATTTATTCAATAATGGGTGTGGGGTTGGATCAAGATGAATATCTAAATCACTGGATTGTATCTTCAAGACAGTCTAGTTATATTCCAACAGTGCAATGCCTTCAAGAGATATTATCATATAGGTTTGAAAATCAAATGGATAAAAAACCAATCAATTAACCAGAACATACATAAACCATATATGATGGGTCAAAAAACTAGCAATGGATGCTTATGATTCTTGTTTAATAATAAAAGGTAAGATGGCAGTTACCATAGGACATTTAAATAGAGATAAAGAAACAAATTCAACTCATAGGCATAGAATAGAAATTAAAAGAAAGTCTGACAATAACAATGAAAGAAGCTTGCAGGTTGAGTATATTAAAGAAAGTGTCTGTATCACAATAACAATAGAGTCTAGAACTCAAATTCGAAACCTTAGTCTCTAAAATTGATAGGATTTATATCCTTTACAAGCAGTTTCAGATCCTCAAAAGATGGATCTGATAACCTCTTCTCCTATCTCAAATTCAAATTTGTGAGGTGGCTAGAAAAGACAGAAATTTATGGAAATATGTTGCTCAATGATTTACCCATATCTCTCAAACCAAAACCGTTGTGTAAAACTTGGAAGAGGATTTTGTAGATTGGTTTGTTGTGAGAAAAAACCTCTCTCAGTTATTTGAGATTCGTTTTCATTTGCCCGGGATCTGCATTTCAAAAATATGTGTCAAACAGGGAAATTCTAAGATTCAAAAATTAGGGCTCAGAGATGAATTTGATTCTCCCAATCTATGACACTTGTAGGAAAAATGAGAGAGGTTATTGTTCTTTGACAGGTTATCAACAAAAAATTCCTCCCGTTTCTCAAAAATATTCTTCAGTCGCTCAGAATCATCATTTGAAAATGATGACTCAGCATAGTAAAAACAAACTTTTCCTCACTTTCGGTGGCTTAGAATCTCTTTTGGAAAGGCGCTTAGCCACCGAAACCTGAGTTTTGACTTTTTTGAAGGGAAAACCAAATCAATTTTTTTTCAAACTTTATTACAAACCTAAGGCTCTAAAAAATGAACCTTAAAAAATTTAGAAATGTATTTTTCAATGACTTCCTATCACCTAAAATAAACAAATTTGATTGTGTTATTTGAGGAGATAATAGTACCCACTAAGACTAGGGGTTAGTGGCTAAACTAACCATTCAACTAACCGTTCACTTGTCCAGGAAAATGATGTGTTTCTTCCTGTCATCCGCCCTTTTCTTGTTATCCTCCTTCTAGGAGATCGTGCGAATCTTCCGAAGGTGGGTTGGCGCACCGTGTCCATCGGCTAGTGTGATGTCCATGTGATGGAAATAACGTAGATAGAGGTGAAATTGAGCAGCAAACTGCTCCATCTTGGATTTCTGATCCTTCTCGACTTCAACTAGCAGTTTGGTAATAGTTTCCAGGCTACTGAGGCGACTTAGGATTTCTTCTAGCATTTTCTTGTGATCGGTGTTGTCCTTCTGCCTGGCTTCTTCCATTTCCAAACTCACTTTGTCGATCATCATCTTAGTTAGCCATGCCATCTCCATTGTTTTATGGTAGAGGGTCTCCCTAGGCTACGTGGCCCCCAGATTAGTTACCCAGTCTACTTCCTGTTCTAGTGCATTTGAAGCTTTACCTTTGTGTTTTTCTTTGATTTCCTTTTCCCAACGGGTGATGGTTGCTTTTCCTTTCGACGCAACTAGAGTTTGGAAGGTGCCCTCCACATATTTTTTCGCCTGCTCCATTCTTGACACCCATCGTGGATTATTCAGAACTTCCTTTCCAAGGTGATTCCTCTTCCTGTGTGTGCACTTCATTCTCACCATCATGTTTGGTCTATCACAACTCCTTTGTTGGTTACTCAGCTTGTGCCTCACTTCATTAGGATTCTTCCTTTCCCTACAGTTGCGCTCCTTTTGTTTGCGGCTACTCCTGTTGTCTTTCCTCTTATCGATCTTCTCCTGCTGCGATCTTGTCCTTCCAATCATGGTTTGTTCGTAGTGGTGATCCCTCTCGTCCTTTTTCCCGATGGTGGCTCGTATGATCGTGATGACTCGGCCTTTATCCCTGTGCGGATCCCTGTCCCTTCTCACTTGAGATCCTACTGTGTTGCTCTTCGTACCTATACTTTGGCCTGGAGGATCGATTATGAACCATGTCACTCCCTCATGCCTTACGTCACTTGTGGCATGCGGTTTGCCATCTGTACTTTCCCACGTGCTTTCCCCGCCATTCTTTCTGTCGCCGGGGTCTTGTTGTCGTACCCCCACGGACTGTTTATGCTGATCCTGCATGGTCATTGGTGATCGAGTGTTCAACAATCATATCCTTCCTGGGTCCTGCTTGCTTGCCGCCAAGGCTTGCGTTGCCCTTCTCGATGTGACCTTCCTTGCTTAACCTGCCTTCACGATCTTTTGTTGCTAGTTGGATGCAGATTGTTCTGCGTTGGTCATTCGGGATACTGATCCAAGTAGTGTCTAGTTCTGAACCACCCTTGCCGACCCCCTCGTTGGTTAGTCTGTCCGCCAAGCCATTCGCTGACCTGCGGACCCAACGCAACTCCACTATGTTCAGAGTTTTTAGATGCTCCTAGATTTTATGTAGGAAGAGAGCCAGGCACCAGTGTCTCTAAACCTTCACCACTCTAATACCGTTCTGGAGTCTCTTCATCGTGTTGATGACCAGGGTTGAGTCGCCTTCCACGATAGTGTTTGTCATCCTTTTGTGCCTTAAAATTTCAAGACCAAACTCCAAGACTCCAAATTCCACTACGTATTAATTCAAATTAATGTTATGAATTTTCAAAATATTTATAATGCATTACTTCCATTTTATAATATATGTAAGTTAAAATATCATTTATAATTGAGATTTATTTTATTTTACAATACCCCATGATATCTTTTCAAGTGCCTATTTGAGCTACTTAACACATTGAATAATAATATACCATTTTGAATAATAACCTTTTATAAAGAATAAGTGAAAAGTTATTCTTAATCTAAACATATATAAATTATTTTAAAAACTAATAACTAACGTGATTACATGTCTTTTGTATGTACTAAAGACTTTATGGAATTTGAAAATGCATAATAATAGTGAAAACTTTTTTCAAAACCAAAACTCTAACAATTTCAATTTTTCACTTAAATTCGAGCTAACTCGATGATTTTTTCATTTAAGGTGAGCCCCTATAAAGATGTAGATATTTAATATCATGCTTTAGTATAATTTTTGTAAACTGATTGCCATATTTATTGTGATTGTATTATATTACATAACTTCACGTATTATAAATATTATTTTGAAATGAAACATCAAAGATATCAAGGGGAAAATTAAAAATTAAGGAGATGGAATTGTTGGTTTAGTTTTATGTGGAGGGTTGAATTCATCTCTTTTAGAAATTCCGGCCAACTACTTTGTTCATTATGGTTGTACATAATTGTAATTCAGATATTATTTTGATTTATTATTTTGATTTGAAACATCAAATGGATATAAATATGTATTGTGAAAAGTAAAAATTAAAGATACAAATTTGACCAAATTTGGATTTCTATCTAGTACATAAATTAATTGAAATGTACTGTGAAAAGTAAGAAATTAAAGATATAAATTTGATCAAATTTGCATGTTTATCTAGTATATAAATTAGTAAAAGTCAAGGATATTTATCATATAAATTTTTTATTTAAAATTTGAATATGAGCCAGACAAAAACAAGGAACCAAGCCTATTTTTAAAATTCCAAAATAAAATCGGTCACATTCAAATTGTGGGCAAAAAAATCTGTTTAGTGCTCATAATTTGTGTGAAGCCCATCAACATATATAGTGGAGCATTGTACTATATAGTCAATGATATTGTTGATAAATGTTATATAATCGATAAGATTAAACTTAGGGAAAAAATGTCATGATGCATTTGCATAGATGGTTTAGAGGTATAAGGAAAACTAGAATGAGGAAATTGGATTGAAAGCAAAATTGAATGAAAAAATCCTAAAATTCCTTCAACTCATCAAGACCTCTCCAAATATATCCAACTTCATAAAAAAAATTAAAAATTAAACGTCATCGAGAGCCGACCTCTCCAAATATACCTAGAGTCGTCAAAAAATTAAATGTCATCAAGAGCCAATCTTTTTAAAAAATATCTTATTTTCTATTTAAAATTATGATAAATAAATAAATAATAAAAAGATATCCCATCATTCTATATCATATTTGATAAAAGATAGATTAAATACCAAAATCTTAAAACCCTGACCATTATGAAAAGTTCTTTTACATCCAAGTTAGTCTTTTATAGTGATGAAGCTTGCTCGATAGCCATCCCTATTAGAAGTTTCTCCATTCTTACACTTTGAAGTTACACTTTGAGTTGTTGTGAAGTCTTCCTTCTAAGATGGCTATTCCTCACACTTGACTATAGCATTGTTATTCTTGTATTTAAAGAGCCAATTTGAGAAATGCTCCAAGTGAAAAAACTCTAAATTCAAGTTAGTCTTTTATGTTGCCATTCTTAACACAAGAATCTCCCTGGACAATCTTCAGGGAAAAGAGTATTGAAATGTTATTGGTATCATTAGTGGCCATCCCTACATAAGTTTTCTCCCTTATAATTCATGCATTTTGGATTATAATTCATGCATTTTGAAAGTCTCACTGGAAGCAAAAAGAGCATGTCATATTCCAATATAAAAGCATTTATCAAATCCCCGAACACTATATATAAAAGCATTTCGCAATTCCCCGGAAACTATATATGTGGGAAGATTTCTGGAAGGCCTCTACCAGGGAATATAGTATATCATAAAAAGGAATACTAACAGATATTCAAAGTCCTCAATCCGTGGCATAAGCACAACCATTAATAGCTTACAACTACATTCTACCAACATCATTAACCTAGTCAAAGAGGTTTTCACTATTAGTACCTATGCACGCATCACTTGTCATATAGAAACTGGTAGTGGGGTTTAACCATAAAAAACAAGTCAGGGTCCCAATGATTTTATAAATTGAACAACCCATGTATAGTGTAGTTTGCATTCTACGGAATAAACTATAAGAGAATCCCAGAAATCCCACACCAATAACATTTCATGTCTTATGATTCAAAAAAACAGGGGTGGCATCCCGTGAGATGAAGCAATTTGAGATTTCATTATCGGCACTCCAAATTCAGGACGGGTTGCTTTGTTTGTGAAATATGTCCTCCAAATTAACCTTCGTTATCGGAATCTGTTGAACCATGTTGTTGGTGCTCGTGTTTGTATAGATCCATGCTTTGTATGCCTAAGATTGTGATGCCAAAGTGAACTAATGTCATTTACCCTTGCAATCATAGCCATGAACTCTACTAGTTAGTTGGATGATTCTAGATTACCAAGTTTGTACATCTTCATTGCTTCATCACAATACTGTAAAGCAATAGTCCTATATTCATAAACTATATCTTTCACAACCCATTTGTTAGGAAACAATTCTACCCTTTTGAGTTTGAGTCATGCAATAAACATCAGAGAAATTTGGATCCATATTTGGAACATGAAGCACTTCTCTAGAATTAGTGTTGTCAATAAAGATGTCACTACTACCAGAAAGAAGGGCACACTACTATGCAATGAGTATTTTTCTTTGTGAAAACGATCGAATATTGTTAAGGACTTGAGTAGATCTACAAATATAATCACCACAAATACTGAATACACAATAGATCCACATAGAAATATAGAAGAAACCATACTTTATTATAGAAACCCTTGAGGTAGGGCAACACCATACAATGGATCATATTATGGAAGAAATCATTTCTTGTTCACATCTCTTCAAGGGGGCTTCCTCCTATTGAGTTTTAGCTCCAAATACAATACTTCTCTTCATATCCAATTACATTGCTTGAACCCCTTTATATAGTGCTACCATCACCTAAGAACATTCTAGATGAGGAATCTTGTAGAAGTAGAACCTTCTAAAAAGTCATTTTACATTTATTATATCTAACTACCCATAAAATTATATCTAACTACCATAATGAGCTTTATTTAATAATATAGTGGACCTAGTCCACCTTACATTGAATGGTTTCCACTACTTCTCTAGCTACCTAACATTTCATCCCCCTTATGAAAGTGTTGTCCTCAACGCTTGTTATGAGGGTGGACAACCATATACCAGGGTCTCATGGATAATTATGGACCATAATGCTGAAGAAGACTGGAGAACCAAGGTCCCATGTATAAATGTGAGCCACTAAGTTGAAGTAGTTGAAATGCCACTGTGAACCTGGGTCCCATGTCCAAGTGCTCATGTGAAATCCACGTTGAAGATATCGGAACTTGGAAACCAATTGAGAATGATGCTCTAAAGATTGACAATGGTCACGTGGATCAAAATATTTAGAACCAACAAAAAATGCATTTACTAGGACTGGAGAATAATAAAACTGAAGAATAATATGCAGAGAATGATTGTGTTTACTCTCCAGTAAGTTCTCTACCTTAGGGGGAGTAGAGTCATCAAATAGACGATAGAAGTGGTTGTCATCCCAGAAATGACAACTATCCATATACCAATAATCACAATCGAATTCCAAAGCATACCAAGCATACACTTCTTGATGATATTCATCCATGATGTTCACCAAAGAACATTTCTCTTCCATGCTCGCCAAGGACTCATGAATACTACAAAAACCATCCCTAAAACCTTCTTGAAAGTTATGCAATGTGTCATGCATTTGGGATTTGAATGCTTCAATCATGTGTAAAATTTCCTTGAGGGTTTGAGAGTGAACATCCATTGGAAACACCACATAAAATATACCAAAAGAAAGCTCTGGAAATTATCTATCCAATGGGTTTGATCTTGTAGAAATCTGAGCACATTGTGAAAAGTTATGAATTCCACAGTCTCATCGTCGTCACGAAAACCCCCAAAAAATGGCTAATTTTAAATCAACGATATCTTCACTTCTGTAACTCCGATTCAGATGATTTTTTTTTTTGAATTTGGGTGAAATTGTGAGAGGAACTCAGATTTGTAATTTTTTTTGGAAAATCTAGCTCTATCTGCTATAGAAATTAAAAAAATTACAGAAATTAGAAAAATTTAGCTCTATTTTAAAATTTGCAGATTTTAAAATGCAAATAACTTTACTTCCCGGACTCTGTTTCAGAAGAAATTTTTTTTTTAAATTGAGTAATTTTATGAGAAGAACTTAGATCTATAATTAGTTTCTAAAAAATTTACACCAAAACGTACAGAAATCGTTCGTAATGTCGCAGCCCTTTTTTTTTCTCTGAAAAAATAAATCTGTAAAAATAATAAAAATATTTGTCCACAATGCTTGCCAAGGAAAGTGCTCTGATACCAATTGTTAAGTACCTAGATAGATCTACAAATGTAATCACTACAAATATTGAATACACAATAGATCCACATAACAATATAGAATAAACCACACTTTATTATAGAAACCATTGAGGTAGGGAAACACCATACAATGGATCCTATTATGGAAGGGATCATCTCCTGTTCACGTGCCTCTTCGAGGGGGCTTCCTCCTATTGAGATTTAGCTCCAAATACAATACTTCTCTTCATATCTCATTACATTGCTTGAACCCCTTTATATAGTGCTACCATCACCTAAGAACATTCTAGAGGAGAAATCTTCTAGAAGCAGAACCTTCTAAGAAGTCCTTTTACATTTACTATATACAACTACCCATTTATTATATCTAACTACCATAGTGGGCCTTATTTAATAATATAGTGGACCTAATTCGTCTTACATTGGATGACCTCCACTACCTCTCTAGCTACCTAACAAATATTCACTAGTTAAACAATTTGAGCTCAAAATACTTGTTTATATTAAATATGTTATAAGGTTGTGAATTTGAAATATGATATATTTGAATTTAGGCTACTATGGTTTCAATAACTCACTTACATGGTTGATAAATTAGTTCACTTGCATGATCATAATGTGTTTG
>JZKD02S2183894.1:294416-306694 GCA_000966675.3 Picea glauca
GCCTAAATTCAAATATATCATATTTCAAATTCACAACCTTATAACAAATTTAATATAAACAAGTATTTTGAGCTCAAATTGTTTAACTAGTGAATATTTGTTAGGTAGCTAGAGAGGTAGTGGAGGTCATCCAATGTAAGATGGACTAGGTCCACTATATTATTAAATAAGGCCCACTATGGTAGTTAGATATAATAAATGGGTAGTTGTATATAATAAATGTAAGAGGACTTCTTAGAAGGTTCTGCTTCTAGAAATTTTCTCCTCTAGAATGTTCTTAGGTGATGGTAGCACTATATAAAGGGGTTCAAGCAATGTAATGAGATATGAAGAGAAGTATTGTATTTGGAGTTAAATCTCAATAGGAGGAAGCCCCCTCGAAGAGGCAAGTGAACAGGAGATGATCCCTTCCATAATAGGATCCATTGTATGGTGTTTCCCTACCTCAATGGTTTCTATAATAAAGTGTGGTTTCTTCTATATTGTTATGTGGATCTATTGTGTATTCAATATTTGTGGTGATTACATTTGTAGATCTATCCAGGTACTTAACAATTGGTATCAGAGCACTTTCCTTGGTAGGCATTGTGGACAAATATTTTTATTATTTTTGCAGATTTATTTTTTCGGAGAAAAAAAAAGGGTCGTGACATTACGAATGATTGATGTAGGTTTTGGTGTAAAATTTTCAGAAACTAGTTATAGATCTAAGTTCCTCTTAGAAAATTACTCAATTTAAAAAAAAAAAAAAAACTTCTGAAACAGAGTCTAGGAAGTAAAGTTATTTGCATTTTAAAATCTGCAAATTTTAAAATAGAGCTAATTTTTTCTAATTTCTATAGCAGATAGAGATAAATTTTCCAAAAAAAATTACAAATCTGAGTTCCTCTCACAATTTCACCCAAATTCAAAAAAAAAAAAATCATTTGAATCGGAGTTACAGAAGTGAAGATATCGTTGATTTAAAATTAGCCATTTTTGGGGGGTTTTCGTGACAACGACGAGACTGCAAAATTCATAACTTTTCATAGTTTGCTCATATTGCTACAAGATCAAACCCACTGGATAGATAATTTCCAGAGCTTTCTTTTGGTATATTTTATGTGGTGTTTCCAATGGATGTTCACTCTCAAACCCTCAAGGAAATTTTACACGTGATTGAAGCATTCAAATCCCAAATGCATGACACATTGCATAACTTTCAAGAAGGTTTCAGGGATGGTTTTTGTAGTATTCATGAGTCCTTGGCGAGCATGCAAGAGAAATGTTATTTGGTGAACATCATGGATGAATATTATCAATAAGTGTATGCTTGGTATACTTTGGAATTCGATTGTGATTATTGGTATATGGATAGTTGTCATTTATGGGATGACAACCACTTCTATCTTCTATTTGATGACTCTACTCCCCCTAAGGTAGATAACTTACTGGAGAGTAAACACGATCATTCTCTGCATATTCTTCTTCAGTTTTATTATTCTCTAGTCCCAGTAAATGCATTTTTTGTTGGTTCTAAATATTTTGATCCACGTGACCATTGTCAATCTTTAGAGCATCATTCTCAGTTGGTTCNCTAGTGAATATTTGTTAGGTAGCTAGAGAGGTAGTGGAGGTCATCCAATGTAAGATGGACTAGGTCCACTATATTATTAAATAAGGCCCACTATGGTAGTTAGATATAATAAATGAGTAGTTGTATATAATAAATGTAAGAGGACTTCTTAGAAGGTTCTGCTTCTAGAAGATTTATCCTCTAGAATGTTCTTAGGTGATGGTAGCACTATATAAAAGGGTTCAAGCAATGTAATGAGATATGAAGAGAAGTATTGTATTTGGAGCTGAATATCAATAGGAGGAATCCCTCTCGAAGAGGCAAGTGAACAGGAGATGATCCCTTCCATAATAGGATCCATTGTATGGTGTTTCCCTACCTCAATGGTTTCTATAATAAAGTGTGGTTTCTTCTATATTGTTATGTGGATCTATTGTGTATTCAATATTTGTGGTGATTACATTTGTAGATCTATCCAGGTACTTAACAATTGGTATCAAAGCACTTTCCTTGGCAGACATTGTGGACAAATATTTTTATTATTTTTGCAGATTTATTTTTTCGGAGAAAAAAAAAGGGTCGCGACATTATGAATGATTTATGTAGGTTTTGGTGTAATTTTTCAGAAACTAGTTATAGATCTAAGTTCCTCTTAGAAAATTACTCAATTTAAAAAAAAAACAATCTTCTGAAACAGAGTCCGGGAAGTAAAGTTATTTGCATTTTAAAATCTGCAAATTTTAAAATAGAGCTAAATTTTTATAATTTCTGTAATTTTTCTAATTTCTATAGCAGATAGAGCTAAATTTTCCAAAAAAAATTACAAATCTGAGTTCCTCTCACAATTTCACCCAAATTCAAAAAAAAAAAATCATCTGAATCAGAGTTACATAAGTGAATATATCATTGATTTAAAATTAGCCATTTTTTGGGGTTTTTCGTGACGACGACGAGACTGCAGAATTCATAACTTTTCACAGTTTGCTCAGATTGCTACAAGATCAAACCCACTGGATAGATAATTTACAGAGCTTTCTTTTGGTATATTTTATGTGGTGTTTCCAATGGATGTTCACTCTCAAACCCTCAAGGAAATTTTACACATGATTGAAGCATTCAAATCCCAAATGCATGACACATTGCATAACTTTCAAGAAGGTTTCAGGGATGGTTTTTGTAGTATTCATGAGTCCTTGGCGAGCATGCAAGAGAAATGTTCTTTGGTGAACATCATGGATGAATATCATCAAGAAGTGTATGCTTGGTATGCTTTGGAATTCGATTGTGATTATTGGTATATGGATAGTTGTCATTTATGGGATGAAAACCACTTCTATCTTCTATTTGATGACTCTACTCCCCCTAAGGTAGAGAACTTACTGGAGAGTAAACACGATCATTCTTTGCATATTCTTCTTCAGTTTTATTATTCTCCAGTCCCAATAAATGCATTTTTTGTTGGTTCTAAATATTTTGATCCACGTGACCATTGTCAATCTTTAGAGAATCATTCTCAGTTGGTTCCCAAGTTCCGATATCTTCAGCGTGGATTTCACATGAGCACTTGGACATGGGACCCAGGTTCACAGTGGCAATTCAACTACTTCAACATAGTGGCTCACATTTATACATGGGACCTTAGTTCTCCAGTCTTCTTCAGCATTATGGTCCATAATTATCCATGAGACCTTGGTATATGGTTGTCCACCCTCATAACAAGTGTTGATGACAACACTTTCATAAGGGGGATGAAATGTTAGGTAGCTAGAGAGGTAGTGGAGGCCATTCAATGTAAGGTGGACTAGGTCCACTATATTATTAAATAAATCTCATTATGGTAGTTAGATATAATTTTATGGGTAGTTAGATATAATAAATGTAAAATGACTTCTTAGAAGGTTCTGCTTCTACAAGATTCCTCATCTAGAATGTTCTTAGGTGATGGTAGCACTATATAAAGAGGTTCAAGCAATGTAATTGGATATGAAGAGAAGTATTGTATTTGGAGCTAAAACTCAAAAGGAGTAAGCCCCCTTGAAGAGACGTGAACAAGAGAGGATTCCTTCCATAATATGATCCATTGTATGGTGTTTCCCTACCTCAAGGGTTTCTATAATAAAGTGTGGTTTCTTCTATATTGCTCTGTGGATCTATTGTGTATTCAGTATTTGTGGNAGAAGTAGTGGAGGTCATCCAATGTAAGAGGGACTAGGTCCACTATATTATTAAATAAGGCCCACTATGGTAGTTAGATATAATAAATGGGTAGTTGTATATAATAAATGTAAGATGACTTCTTAGAAGGTTATGCTTCTAGAAGATTTCTCCTCTAGAATGTTCTTAGGTGATGGTAGCACTATATAAAGGGGTTCAAGCAATGTAATGAGATATGAAGAGAAGTATTGTATTTGGAGTTGAATCTCAATAGGAGGAAGCCCCCTCGAAGAGACAAGTGAACAGGAGATGATCCCTTCCATAATAGGATCCATTGTATGGTGTTTCTCTACCTCAATGGTTTCTATAATAAAGTGTGGTTTCTTCTATATTGTTATGTGGATCTATTGTGTATTCAATATTTGTGGTGATTACATTTGTAGATCTATCCAAGTACTTAACAATTGGTATCAAAGCACTTTCCTTGGCAGGCATTGTAGACAAATATTTTTATTATTTTTGCAGATTTATTTTTTCGGAGAAAAAAAAAAGGGCCACGACATTACGAACGATTTATGTAGGTTTTGGTGTAAATTTTTCAAAAACTAGTTATAGATCTAAAGTTCATCTCAGAAAATTACTCAATTTAAAAAAAAAAAATTCTTCTAAAACGGAGTCCGGGAAGTAAAGTTATTTGCATTTTAAAATCTGCAAATTTTAAAATAGAGCTAAATTTTTCTAATTTCTATAGCAGATAGAGTTAAATTTTCCAAAAAAAAATACAAATCTGAGTTCCTCTCACAATTTCACCCAAATTCAAAAAAAAAAATCATCTGAATCGGAGTTACAGAAGTGAAGATATTGTTGATTTAAAATTAGCCATTTTGGGGGGGTTTTCGTGACGACGACGAGACTGCAGAATTCATAACTTTTCACAGTATGCTCAGATTGCTACAAGATCAAACCCATTGGATAGATAATTTCCAGAGATTTCTTATGGTATATTTTATGTGGTGTTTCCAATGGATGTTCACTCTCAAACCCTCAAAAAACATTTACACATGATTGAAGCATTCAAATCCCAAATGCATGACACATTGCATAACTTTCAAGAAGGTTCCAGGGATGGTTTTTGTATTATTCATAAGTCATTGGCGAGCATGCAAGAGAAATGTTCTTTGGTGAACATCATGGATGGATATCATCAAGAAGTGTATGTTTGGTATGCTTTGGAAGTCAATTATGATTATTGGTATATGGATAGTTGTCATTTCTGGGATGACAACCACTTCTATATTCTATTTGATGACTCTACTCCCCCTAAGGTAGAGAACTTACTGAAGAGTAAACACTATCATTATTTGCATATTCTTCTTCAGTTTTATTATTCTCCAGTCGTAGTAAATGCATTTTTTGTTGGTTCTAAATATTTCGATCCACGTGACCAGTGTCAATCNGTCATCCAATGTAAGAGGGACTAGGTCCACTATATTATTAAATAAGGCCCACTATGGTAGTTAGATATAATAAATGGGTAGTTGTATATAATAAATGTAAGAGGACTTCTTAGAAGGTTATGCTTCTAGAAGATTTCTCCTCTAGAATGTTCTTAGGTGATGGTAGCACTATATAAAGGGGTTCAAGCAATGTAATGAGATATGAAGAGAAGTATTGTATTTGGAGTTGAATCTCAATAGGAGGAAGCCCCCTCGAAGAGACAAGTGAACAGGAGATGATCCCTTCCATAATAGGATCCATTGTATGGTGTTTCTCTACCTCAATGGTTTCTATAATAAAGTGTGGTTTCTTCTATATTGTTATGTGGATCTATTGTGTATTCAATATTTGTGGTGATTACATTTGTAGATCTATCCAAGTACTTAACAATTGGTATCAAAGCACTTTCCTTGGCAGGCATTGTAGACAAATATTTTTATTATTTTTGCAGATTTATTTTTTCGGAGAAAAAAAAAGGGCCACGACATTACGAACGATTTATGTAGGTTTTGGTGTAAATTTTTCAAAAACTAGTTATAGATCTAAAGTTCCTCTCAGAAAATTACTCAATTTAAAAAAAAAATCTTCTGAAACGGAGTCCTGGAAGTAAAGTTATTTGCATTTTAAAATCTGCAAATTTTAAAATAGAGCTAAATTTTTCTAATTTCTATAGCAGATAGAGTTAAATTTTCCAAAAAAAATTACAAATCTGAGTTCCTCTCACAATTTCACCCAAATTCAAAAAACAAAATCATCTGAATCGAAGTTACAGAAGTGAAGATATTGTTGATTTAAAATTAGCCATTTTTGGGGGGTTTTCGTGACGACGACGAGACTGCAAAATTCATAACTTTTCACAGTATGCTCAGATTGCTACAAGATCAAACCCATTGGATAGATAATTTCCAGAGATTTCTTATGGTATATTTTATGTGGTGTTTCCAATGGATGTTCACTCTCAAACCCTCAAAAAACATTTACACATGATTGAAGCATTCAAATCCCAAATGCATGACACATTGCATAACTTTCAAGAAGGTTTCAGGGATGGTTTTTGTATTATTCATAAGTCATTGGCGAGCATGCAAGAGAAATGTTCTTTGGTGAACATCATGGATGGATATCATCAAGAAGTTTATGTTTGGTATGCTTTCGAAGTCAATTATGATTATTGGTATATGGATAGTTGTCATTTCTGGGATGACAACCACTTCTATATTCTATTTGATGACTCTACTCCCCCTAAGGTAGAGAACTTACTGGAGAGTAAACACTATCATTATTTGCATATTCTTCTTCAGTTTTATTATTCTCCAGTCGTAGTAAATGCATTTTTNAGGAGATGATCCCTTCCATAATAGGATCCATTGTATGGTGTTTCCCTACCTCAATGGTTTCTATAATAAAGTGTGGTTTCTTCTATATTGTTATGTGGATCTATTGTGTATTCAAGATTTGTGGTGATTACATTTGTAGATCTATCCAAGTACTTAACAATTGGTATCAAAGAACTTTCCTTGGCAAGCATTGTAGACAAATATTTTTATTATTTTTGCAAATTTATTTTTTCGGAGAAAAAAAAAGGGCCGCGACATTACGAACGATTTATGTAGGTTTTGGTGTAAAATTTTCAAAAACTAGTTATAGATCTAAGTTCCTCTCAAAACATTACTCAATTTAAAAAAAAAAATCTTCTGAAACGGAGTCCGGGAAGTAAAGTTATTTGCATTTTAAAATCTGCAAATTTTAAAATAGAGCTAAATTTTTCTAATTTCTGTAATTTTTCTAATTTCTATAGCAGATAGAGTTAAATTTTCCAAAAAAAATTACAAATCTGAGTTCCTCTCACAATTTCACCCAAATTAAAAAAACAAAATCATCTGAATCGGAGTTATAGAAGTGAAGATATTGTTGATTTAAAATTAGCCATTTTTTGGGGGTTTTTGTGACGACGACGAGACTGAAGAATTCATAACTTTTCACAGTATCTCAGATTGCTACAAGATCAAACCCATTGGATAGATAATTTCTAGAGATTTCTTATGGTATATTTTATGTGGTGTTTCCAATGGATGTTCACTCTCAAACCCTCAAAAAAAATTTACACATGATTGAAGCATTCAAATCCCAAATGCATGACACATTGCATAACTTTCAAGAAGGTTTCAGGAATGGTTTTTGTATTATTCATAAGTCATTGGCAAGCATGCAAGAGAAATGTTCTTTGGTGAACATCATGGATGGATATCATCAAGAAGTGTATGCTTGGTATGCTTTGGAAGTCAATTGTGATTATTGGTATATGGACAGTTGTCATTTCTGGGATGACAACCACTTCTATATTCTATTTGATGACTCTACTCCCCCTAAGGTAGAGAAATTACTGGAGAGTAAACACAATCATTATTTGCATATTCTTCTTCAGTTTTATTATTCTCCAATCGTAGTAAATGCATTTTTTGTTGGTTCTAAATATTTCGATCCACGTGAACAATGTCAATCTTTAGAGCATCATTCTCAGTTAGTTTCCAAATTCCGATATCTTCAGCGTGGATTTCACATGAGCACTTGGACATGGGACCCAGGTTCACAGTGGCAGTTCAACTACTTCAACATAGTGGCTCACATTTATACATGGGACCTTGGTTCTCCAGTCTTCTTCAGCATTATGGTCCATAATTATCCATAAGACCTTGATATATGGTTGTCCACCCTCATAACAAGCGTTGAGGACAACACTTTCATAAGGGGGATGAAATGTTAGGTAGCTAGAGAGGTTGTGGAGGCTATTGAATGTAAGGTGGACTAGGTCCACTATATTATTAAATAAAGCTCACTATGGTAGTTAGATATCATTTTATGGGTAGTTAGATATAATAAATGTAAAATGACTTTTTAGAAGGTTCTGCTTCTACAAGATTCCTCATCTAGAATGTTCTTAGGTGATGGTAGCCCTATATAAAGGGGTTCAAGCAATGTAACTGGATATGAAGAGAAGTATTGTATTTGGAGATAAAACTCAATAGGAGGAAGCCCCCTTGAAGAGACGTGAACAAGAGAGGTTTCCTTCCATAATATGATCCATTGTATGGTGTTTCCCTACCTCAAGGGTTTCTATAATAAAGTGTGGTTTCTTCTATATTGCTCTGTGGATCTATTGTGTATTCAGTATTTGTGGTGATTATATTTGTAGATCTACTCAGGTCCTTAACAATATTCGATCGTTCTCACAAAGAAAAATACTCGTTGCATAGTAGTGTACCCTTCTTTCTAGTAGTGGTGACATCTTTATTGACAACACTAATTCTAGAGAAGTGCTTCATGTTCCAAATATGGATCCAAATTTGTTTGATGTTTATTGCATGACTCAAACTCAAAAGGGTAGAATTGTTTCCTAACAAATGGGTTGTGAAAGATATAGGTTATGAATATAGGACTATTGCTTTATAGTATTGTGATAAACTTGGTAATTTATAATCATCCAACAAACTAGTAGAGTTCATGGCTATGATTGCAAGGGTAAATGACATTAGTTCACTTTGGCATCACAATCTTAGGCATACAAAGCATAGATCTATACAAACACGAGCATCAACAACATGGTTCAAGGGATTCCTTTCGCCCACCCTCCAAGTAGTGTTTACAAATGATGACTACTCAAGAAACACCATTGAGAAGCCTTCCCCAAGAACTAACCCCACCATTCCATTCAACCTCTTGAGCTTATGCATACTAACATTTGTGAGCTAATGATAAATCTATGTATCTCCATAAGAAAGTATTTCCTCACATTCATTGATGTTTACACAAGTTAAGAGTCTTCTACCACTTGTAGATAATTTGGTCCACAAGCCAATGAAACTTGAATTTGCCCAACATGAATTTTCCTAAAAGTGGCTTTGATATGAATGTTACAAACAATCTTGTTCAATAACTATAAACACATCCAGTTTAAGTAGGATAAAATAGAGAAGTTCATAAGGATAAAATAGAATTGATAATAATGAATGTGATCATCAATATGACTGCTAGCATTGCTATAAATACCATCCAATGGTCATAAATATGAAAAATTTCAGGGACTTAGTTTAATATGTATTATATTAATTATGTTCATTACTTTTCTAGTGCTTGACCGATTCCAAAAAGTATGTCTTAAGCTATGCTATACGATCTACTTTAAAATCCTTAAAAATAATGACAATTTAATCAATGTTTGTAAGCTTTTAGCTCTTGGTTAGTCCTTGGATCAGCTCTAGTTGTGTTATACAATATGTTCCATGTTTTGATCTTTAGAAGTTTAGGGTTGGGGAAATCTCACGGTGAAGTTATTGCAATGCCACAACTACTCTAAGAAACTTCAAAGTAATGTTATGCCCTGCTAAGGGTTGGGGAAATATTTTTATTTCAAACTTCTTTTGACAAATATCTTTCCATTGACATTTAAATTCAATTGATGATTTTCCAATTCCAACACCTATGCTTAATTTCTCATGAAAATTCTTTGGAATCCATGAATCCTGAGTGGTCTAATGGAACTATTAATGGCCTTTTCAAATGATCGCTCCCAAGGGAAATTTTCAATCTATAATTCATTACATTGATCTTGATGATAATCATAATTGGAGAAGACACATGCAAAGTATAAGACTTGGACTATGAGAGATGTCGAGAGGCATGAATCGAGGCCCTTTCCATTTCCCTCGAGTCATGACGTGTTCCTAGTGATGGAACACGTGATGACACTAAACTTTAAATAAATGTATATAGTATGCAACAATCTAGTTAATGAATAGGGTCATTTGCTAAACAATGAAGAAAACTTTATTTTGTGACTTGTCAGATCAACCAAATGAGTTATATGCTAGAAAGTATAACCACATGTATGGAACTTCATAGAGATCCTTTTAATAGATGTAAACACGCACCTAGCTTGGAAATTAAAGGACCTTTGAACTATAACACTTTTACAAATATAACACTTTGGGCCTAATAAAATTGTCAAAGCGATAATGAATTCAAAACATTTTTTTATCAAACACCCTAATCACAATACACTATGATTACAATTTCAATGTTATTAGAAATAAATCACAATACACTATGATTACAATTTCAATGTTATTAGAAATAAATCACAATACACTATGATTACAATTTCAATGTTATTAGAAATATGGTAGATCTTTTAAATTCTATTTTATATTATTATAATTATTTTTGGCATCCTATTTATGAAGGATTAGAGCAATAAAACTTCAATTTTCTAATCATTCATGGAGCTTTGAAAGAGACAATCTTCATGACTCTAAAACTTTGGTTGTATGTTCTCATCCTTATTTTTATCCAATTTGGTTTGTCTCCCTTGTTGAAAATATTCATTTTAAGTCTCACTCATTTATCAATTTTCTTTCAGCAATTTTTTCTCCACCAACTCTTTAAATGGAATTTCCTTCAAACAATGTAAAGATGATATTTATTCACCTGATGTCATCGATATTTTTTTTTATTCACCTCATGTAATCGATATATATATATATATATATATATATATATATATATATATATATATATATTCTTTTCTGTGATGCACGACAAATCCTACATTACTTAGGGCTACCAAGACCCCAATATGCATTGCATCATTATACAAACCTCAACCACCTAAAATAATTAGTTGATAGTTTGTAAGGGATAGACTTTCAATGCCTAAAATAATTAGTTGATAGTTTGTAAGGGATAGACTTTCAATGCTGCCAAATACCTTTAAATAGAGAATTGTTAACTTATTTCCAAAAAAAAAAACAAACTCTTAATTTTACTTTTTAATCATTAAAATGTATAATTTTAATTTATTTATAAAAATAATTATTTTATTAATATTTAAACATTGCTTTTAAAAAAATGATTTTCCCTTCTTTACCTCTCTTAACATCTAAGAAAACACCTTCTTAACTTCTCATTTTTCAAATGGAATTCTTTCAACGGTTTATTGGCCGTATACATAATTGTATACATCAAGGCGATGTGCGTTATATAGAGTGATGCAAAAATATATAAAGGGATGTCATAAATATATAAAGTCATTATGGTTAAAAAATTAGGGAAGAAAAAGTATGAAGTAGACAGGATTAGCTTTAATCTTCATTCTTGCACCAGTGGTCTAGTGGTAGAATAGTACCCTGCCACGGTACAGACCCGGGTTCGATTCCCGGCTGGTGCAGCTTGCTAAAATTTTTACTTTTTCAATTTGGGTTTTGTTTTAAGCTGGGTTTAAGGTACTCCGCGCAAACTCATATTGTGTCTCTGTAGCTGAGTCAAACTCATATTGTGTCTCTGTAGCTGAGTCTGAATTTGGAGTGTACATATTTCACAAACAAAGCAACCCGTCCTTGATAACGAAATGTCAAATTGCTTCATCTCGTTTTACTTCTTTCTTGGTTATTGAATGCGGGTGAACCGGGTTTGATCCCCGGCAACGGCGTCCCTTTTTGCTTGATGCAATGGTGCTCCTTGGTCGACGGCAGCAATCGATTTCAAATTAATTTCCTGTTTTGATGGATGGATGTTCAGTCAGTCATCAAATCCGACTGGATCCTCCTCCTTTAGTTTTCAAACAGATTCCCTTTACATAAACCAACTTTATAAAGTGAAAATCTGGCTGAGCAAAACGCTCTAGTCACACGGGATACCAAAAACTCTAGCTTCTAAACTTCACAAATTATACTTCTAGCTGTCAGAAAACAGTCTTTCCTCCATAAATTTTGAATTCCGAACAATAAAAAAGATTTTATGACAGCTATTTGATTTGGTTTTTAATGATAACCACGATTATTTCTTGAATTGGGTTTGCTGCTTATGCCCACTCGCGCTCCCCTTCCAATTGCTTATATTGAATAGTGTGATGTCTTGCTTAAACAAGGTGAAAAATAATAAAAGCTATGATGCCATAATCAGTCTCAAGTCCAGAAGAACAGCTATCTGCAGATATGTGCCGCAGCAAAAATCATTGTACACTAAATTGGGGAATGAAATTGAAAATTGGATGCAGTTGTTGGAAATTCAAAATTAA
>JZKD02S2183894.1:336558-356819 GCA_000966675.3 Picea glauca
ATTTATAGACTTCGTTTATTATACTTTTATGGCAGTCTCATTTTCTAGTTTAGGGGTATACTAGTTTTAGATCACATAAAAATAGTTGTGAGAGTTTTGAAGGGGAGGGACGTTTCATTTTTATTTGATCTTTATTTCTATTCAAATATATATATAGTTTATTAATGCATTATAAAGGTAAGTTTCTATGTAACTAGTCCCTTTGCAAGCATACAAGTATTAATATTAAGATCAAATGATCACATCTCGTTGAAGTTCAGTTGGGAGCTTGAAGTGAAAATAGTAATGGCGACATGCTACAATAAGACAATTACCAACAAAGGTGACAGGAGGTAGTAATGGGAGAAAAACACAGAAGAACACCTCTACAATGGAAGCAGAGGTCAGAGCCTTGATGAGCCCGAAAGATGAGATGATATTGAAACATACCGGCCTCTTTGTCTCGGATGAGGAGTTAAGAAATGGGACAAGCCTTGTTAGGAGTGGACTAATTGACGCAGTAATTTCTAACAAAGACAAACAAGATGACGGGTTTGAGTTAGTCCTTGGAAGGAGCCTTGGGGTGCATCTCAATGGATTTGAGGGAAAATATCTAGATGGCTTTTAATCTAGTGATGTAAGGGGGAGACAGGTTACGGCTCATCAGGGTGGAAGCACAAAAGTATATGGACATGAGTCTGGAAGAGAACCCTTCTTGCATTCTCACTCTTGGAAGGACAAGTCTGGAGGTGAATCGTCACTTATAGCTGTGATAAGAGCCTCAGAAGGTGACACTGGGGGTACAAAAATTTTAATGGAAAAAAAACACAAGAAGAACTTGATAACTACTGGAAGGCACAGAGGACTAGTCGGTGGGAACGAAAATGGAAGAAGTTGTGGAAACCAAAGAAGGGTAGGCACAAAATGGTTCTTGGAGGGGATGTTGGCCTGGAGGATGCGTGCAATCTGGCTATGTGTGATTTAGTTGGAAGGTTCACTTACAGAGCGATGGTTCAACATGGTATCATGAGATGGGTGGTGAACACTTGGTACTTGTTGTTAGGGTATACTCTAGAGACAATGATACTCATTAGGGGGTGGTATTGTTTCATCTTCAGATCACCAGAAGACTCTATGAAATTTTTATAGGACACCTAGGTTTTAAATGGAGGCATCCTCATGATGAAAATATGGCGAGTGGGTTTCAAACCTCTGTCAGAGTATTTCAAGTACAGACACATTTGGGTGCTCTTACCAGGCTTTCTAATACAGTTATAGAGTGAAGGTTCCTTTGCAGCAATATGGAATGAATTGGGGCGATTTATTTTTTTTGAAGACTCAGTCCTAAAGGGATTAGATAGGAGAATCGAGAAAATACTTGTGGAACTAGACATCCATAATGGGTTATTGGAAGCACTCGATATAGAGTGGAGGGGGGAGATTTACAGCCAAAAACTTTACTATCTGGGCCTTCCATTTCATTGCACTTCCTGCAGAAGGACTGGACATTTGCGTAAAGACTATCAAGGGTTAGTCTCGGATGAATAATCTGATTTGTCAATGCTCAAGAAGGTAGCCTATAGTGATTCTTCGGTGGAGGATCCATCATGGAGTGGGGAAGGCACTTTATCAGAGGAGGAAACATTGAATTCGGTTGTGACTGACTCTGACTTAAGTAAGTTAAAACATCTATGCCTCTCCTTTTTTTCCACTCTGTCAACTTTGGAGATTGAGCACTTAAATGTTTCCAAAGCCACTCCCACAGTGGATACTTCTGTAAGTACATCTCCTGAGAGTATCGTTAGGGAGTTGGAGAGGGAGGGTGTCAATGATGTTCTAGTTGGAAGCATGTTTCTAGATGTTCCTGACCAGTCAAAAAATACTCCTTGGGATTGTACTGAGTTTTTGGGGATTCTCCCTTAAGAGGATGGGATGGGTAGAGAGACGCTCGGGGGGATGGATTTGGTTTCTGAAGAGAACTCCCTAGAGGCCTTAATGGAGACTTTCATTCCTTCTTATCAAGATATAGTAATTAAGAATCCCTTAAAAGTTTATGAAGGGCGCTCGGAGGTATTCAGTGGGAGGGAAGTAAAGCCAACTAGTGTTGTTGGGTCTGAGACGATGTGACCAAGAAGAGATTCGAAGAAGGAACATTAGATGGGGGGCCTGGGGTTATATGTTTCACCCATAAAAATGAGAAGTGCACGCAGAAAATATTTTGGCTGCAGAGGGGAATCGATCAAACAAGGTAGAGACATCTTTGAACAAAGGGATCTTAGAGGACTCAAAGCCCTAGACAGAGCCAAATAATGAAAATCCTTTCTCTAAATATAAGGGGAGTTGGAGGGGCTCCTAAAAGTGCCTCCCTTTGAAGACTACTATCATGTATTTTTCTAGATATCCATTTTTTTCAAGAAACCATGGTGGAAGAAGCGAAAGTAAGGGCCTTAGTCTCAAAAAAATTTCCTAGTTGGTATTTTTGTGCCACAGATTCAATGGGTCGGTTAGGGGGATTATCCGTGGCCTGGAAACCTGGCAAGGTTTTCCTTTATCCTTATGTAACTTATGAATGTATTCTCCTTGAAGGATTGCTTCTTAAGGGAAACATGCCGATCTCTCTTTTCAACTGTTATGGCCCCTAAATAGATAGAAAAGTCTTCTGGGATATTGTGGTCAATAGTGGACTATTGGATATTAAAAACCCGATCCTTGCAGGTGAACTAAAATTTATAGTGTCTGCTTGTGAAGTGTGTGGCTCAAAATCTAGATTAGACCCTTTGGCCGAGTTTTTTAAAGGAATCTTTCAGAACTCTGGACTGATATATATTGTACCTATAGAGTATGTCCTTACTTGGCGCAATGGAAGAGGAGGGTTAGAGAACATATAAAAAATACTAGATAGAGTGTTCATGTCAAAAGGTCTTGTCTCATCGGTCGGGAGGTACATATAATGGGTAGTGTTGGAGCCACCTTTTTCAACTAGTTTTTAAGCATAATTCTTGCAATCAAGGGTTGGTCATTTAAGTTGTCTTTTACTTCATGAACTTTTCCCTTTGAAAATCTTAGTAGTCCCGATATGAAAAGTGGCTAGGGTCGTTGTACTCCTAATACCATTTCCTTTTAACCATGAAAAATATTTTTCACTTTTCTTTGCCTCGGGATATCGCGTTTCGGGAGTTACAAGTCACACTGTTTTTAAGCCCCGATGCGCGAAGTCGCGAAGTAACCTTGAAAGTTTACCTAGGTTAGCGCCAAGAGTAAATTTCCTTAAACCTTAGTTAAGGGCTATCGGTATTTCGCATCTCGACGTTTTCCCTCCCCAAAAGTCTCACCGTCATAACACCGATAGGCGAAGTCGCGAGACGTTCGCGCAAGTTACCCGGGTTAGTGTCAGGGGTGAATAGATTTTAACCATAGTTAAATTCTGTTGGGATTTCATAACTCGGCATATGTTTCTCCCAAAAAATATACCTTCGAAGCCCCGAATCACGAAGTCACGATATTACTTAGATATAAATTAATTAAACACTTAATCCGGTTTACCTTCTGGCTTAACTAGATCACATCATCGTGATCTTAGAATTTCACGACTCAGAATACGCTCCTCCTGGGAACTTTAGCTTCGAAGTCCTGATTCGCGAAGTTGCGATTTTAACTAAACATGATTAATCAAACTTTTAATCTAGATTACTTTTTTGATTAACGAGATCGCATCATCACGATCTTGGGTTTTAGGGGCTCGAAAGGTTAGAGTGAAAACTCTCGATACTGCGAATGCCGAAAGGTTGATTAAAGTTTAAGAAATCCTGATTAACGGAGCTAAGCCAACTTAATAAGTGTTTAATACAAGTAATAATATGCACAATCTACGAGGTAAATTTAAATGTTCCTTGCGCCAACTTGTGTCACAAATTGTCGAAATTTATGGCATTAATTGGAAATGAGGTGAAGCGACAAGTAAGGATATGGTTTTTATTGCTAAATATGTCTCTAAAAATGATTTGACCGTTCTGTTCATAAGGACGTCGAAGTTTTAAATGGTCAAAGATATAGATCTTTTTCTTTCTGTTCTGTTCATAAAGCTCATTTCTATTTTGCACAGAGAAGTTTTTCTCAGCAAGCTAATTTATATATGTATACACATTTTTATTACAGGAGAGCTAAGTCACAATCCTCTGTCATGGCCCCATGAAAAGCGTTCAATGCAAGTGCTAAGATTTCAGGACAAGGCTCTGATAATGTTTCTGATACTTCACCACGAAGCGTTGATTCTATCCGAACCTGGTCATACATCTCCGAGGTTCTACAATCCGATTTGGTGAATTGTTCAGATGATTCCATTGACAATGAGAAGGACGACTTGGCCACCAAATACAAGATCGTCATGCAATCAAAGATGCATAAAGTAGCGGCCATACCACGTCTTATTCCTTACTATGACATGATCCGATGGGTGTTATATCATGTAGATATCCCAACTAGAACCATCATCAGCGAGAAAAGGGTCACTATTGGGACCTTTAGACCAGAACACTTACAGGCGATGTACAAGTTTCCACCCACGTCGAACTTCACATACAATGTCGAGTTTCTGGAGGATTTTAAACAGAAGGAATGCAAGCAATACGGCAAAATATTATCTAATTTGATCAAGGATTGGGTCTCACACCCCGCAAATTTCAGGGTAGATAGAAATAAAGTCTATTTCATATCTTCTTTGGAACCATAGTTCAAATACATAGGAATGATGACCTGTAGATTGTATGGGAGGGAAGACACCACACATTGTTTCCTCCCATGGGTGCCTCTAATGCATACAGTCGGGGAAGGTTGTTCCTTTGACTGGGCCAAACTGTTGTCAGATAGTCTAACTAGTCGGATTACAGAATATTGGATGCAGAGGGCGAGCGGGAAGGCCGCTTCATTTTCTATATCTGCATACATCATGGACGCCGTGTGTTTCATGACGCCTTTTCCCTTAATGAGCTGGATCTGGGCTCCATCAGATGTTGAGCCTATCCATGTCTACCATTCAAAGATTTGGGAGGATAAGGCCTCAGATTTCATATACGGAATTTTCAGGTGGGTAATGGTACTGAGCATGTCACCATCTTCGGTAATCCACCGCCCAGGATCTCAGATAGCATTGCGACCAATTTGAGCAGTGTGGCCAACTGGTACGTGGAGGAATAATTTTCATACATCAGGGTTTTCGACGCTTCTGTCCCTCTGCATGCTCTACTATTATTTATACCCGATAGGCTGGCTTGTCACGAGATCGCCAGGAAAACCATGATTGGTGGCATAAGAAAAGATCTTAAAGAATTTTCAAAGAAGGTATGGCCACCTTTCCCCATTCATTTAAATACCTATTCTTTATTATATTTCAGGCATGCAAAGGCCGAGGCAATAGCCTTGGAAGATATTAAATTGGTCCACATTGAATTCAAGAAACACGACCCACACAGGTTCGTGAGTAATCACTTGGCTAGTTGTGGTGAGATCTTATGCTGAGGTTTTGGCTTGGATACAAGCCCCTTCGCCCGAAGAGAGGGCTGATGTTTTCAAATTCCAAGAACATCGGTAGAGTTTCCTTCCCCCAGTATTACGGGGTGAGAATCCAACGACCGTAGAGGTGCAACAAACAGAAGCTGAAGGCTCCAAAGATTCAACACCCAGCCAAGAAGAACACAAGGACAAGAAAGAGCAAACTGGGGGCCCAAAACAGGAAGCTGAAACTTCCAACCCTCCAAGCGATCCAACCTCGGTTGTTACTCTAGGGAAATCATCTAAGCAGGTTGGAAATCCCATCACTTATGTTATCCCCCTACAGTCCACGAAGGGGGTCCCAGACGCAGGTTGGGTTTTCAACGAAGAATTAATGCCCATAACAATGGAAGAGATACCTCTGAATGAATTCTTTTTCGATAAGAAGAGAAAGGTTGTCATGAAACAAGAACTTTAACAAGAGGCGGGTACAGTATCAAAGAAATTTAAAATTTTAACTGATGGGAGAGCTATGAAAAAGTAGGAATTTGCAACTCAAATATCAGGAACATCGAGGGCTTTCGCTACAACCAACCAATATTCAGTCGGGACCCTAAAGGATCAGATGAAGAGAAAAAATCGTTTGATCAAAACATTAGAGGCTAATTTAGCTACAGCAGAGGTCGCTTCCAAAGATCAAGTGAATATAGGTTTAGAACAATATAGAGTAGTTGATAAAAAGGAAATCGATCTGCTCAAAGCCGATCTCGAACAGACACAGTTGATGGCTTAGACAAGTCAGATACATATAGGCCAGCAAGGAGAATTGATAGAGCAGCTACAATCCAAATTAGACTTCGCTGAAATCCAGGTAATCAATATCGGGATATTTTAATCCCAAGATATAGAAATTGGAAAAAGAGTGTCGACAGCTCAACAAGGCCTACTTGCTAAGGTGGAAACGATTCAAAACAACTGCCAACTTATTGATCGAGTATTGGAAAACCTCACTCTCAGAGAAAAATATGTTGGGGCGGCTCGGGTAGCTTTCCAGTAGGCTATTATAGCCACGACGAGAATGGAAACAGGCAGTGGTTCCATGTTTTCTATCTCAGAACAGACCCGAGGTAACATCCTGCTGAAAGAATGGGAGCGTAACATATCCGAAGGAAGAAAACAAGCTAAAGAGGTAAGAAAATCTTGTGAAGAAACCTTCGGTTTTCTAGATGTGAGTTGGTTGGGTTCCGAAGATGAAAGAAGCACTAAAATACTGGGCCAAATCAATACATCCAAGCATCTTCTCAAGATCAAGGAAAATGAAGAAAGAGAATTGGATGAAATATCACAAATAACCCAGACCAACATAGTCCAAATAGATAAATGGATAATTAAACTGAGTGTACAATTATGTTCTATCAACACCAAAGACTAACAAGTGGAAGGAAAGTTACCACAATTGGTGAAGGATTGTTAAACTTTCGAGGCCAATAATCAAGCAGAACCTTCTAAGTTGATATCCCAGCTGGTGGAGAAGTGTGTCATTTGCATGGAGCATGTGAAGAGGTAGGTTTCCTGTACCAAATAAGGAC
Organism: Picea glauca; assembly: GCA_000966675.3. Lineage (NCBI taxonomy): Eukaryota > Viridiplantae > Streptophyta > Pinopsida > Pinales > Pinaceae > Picea > Picea glauca. Next base: position 343,614 of record JZKD02S2183894.1, read on the forward strand.
AGAGACAAAGAATTGAAACGTTTAATCTCCTTTGTTGTAACCGAAAACCTCTAGAACGATTGAGATTCCAGAATATAGAAATTTGTATAAATACACATTTTGAAGAAAGAACATAGGCTGGACCTTTTTGGTCAATTGTAATAGAGACTATATCCTTTTTGAGAATTAATACAAAGCAATCCAGAGACTCCTGATTCTGTCAAGACTGTGTTATGAGTTTGTTTTCTCTGTAATTTCGTATTTAATTTCATTTCGCTTATATATGTTTGATGAACGTTTCATTGCAATTTAGTAAAACCTCTATTGTGGTGATCAATTTTTAGCCATCTATATCGTTTACAGTTTTTCCTCTGTATCGGCTATTAGTAGGTACAAGACCTGGGAACCTTTTAGATTGTCATATTTTACGCTTCGTCAGATTCCTTCTTATCTTATTTTCTTCTTCTGTTTACAGTGTGAGATTCTCCCTTGATAGGAGCCTTGCTTTTTAGACATCTTAATGTTTTTCTCATATTTCACACATCATTTATTTAAAATATAACTCAGTTACGGAAAAAGGCCTTTGGTTTGCATTTTATCTTTGATATTGAATTCAAAAGTTCTCTTTTATAAGATCAAATAGATACAACATAAAAACCTCGAATTCAATTTTAATTTACTATTCCTCCATGACTGTCCCCGTTGTAAGACAACCTAATATTGAACCCGACTTATCGGGCCAAACCCATATCACTTTAAATCTCTTCGATACTATACTTAAAACAACCAGCACCCAGGTAGAACTTGAACGTTCATGGGACGCCATTGAATGGGACATAAACATCCAGGAACAGTTGGAAGCGTGACAACGATAACCTGGAAATTAGCCTTAGCTTCCTTTCCCGAAGTTTGATGCTCTCCTCCTTCTTACTCTTCACTCACTTTCAGATGCCTAGACATTGTACTTTCTAATCCTTAGGTATGGACTCTGGAACAACATATTTTTGGCGCCGTTGCTGGAGATGAAGTTACAAAACCTTTTCCCTAGGAAGAATGACATTCTTGCAGGTTTCATCCTTTTATAGTGAAAAAAGAGTGAACACCCTCTAAAGGATTTTCTTATCTTTCACTTGGCGACTCCACATTTAAATAAGATGGCATTCGGTCGAAGGAATACTAGACAAAACCCAGAGAGTAAACAGACCACGCTTGTTTCCAATCCTGAAAAAATACTAAAAACTAGAGGTTCCCTTAAGCCAACTACTGCAGTCTATCAGCTTAAGTACCCACAACCCAAGACCAAGAGTTCTTTTGAACCTTCAACTTTGCACAACTCCCCTCCTGAAACCATCAATTCATTTTTAGCTAGCCCTGAGGTTAAAAGTGAAATCAATCCGAAAACCTCTGTCATACACGAAGGTAAAAACCCCGCAGTGAATTTATAAGCGGTCGACATCTCGTCGACTCTTCATTTAAATTTCATGACCTCATCGAGTCTCGAAGAGTATACCATGCACTCAGATTCTATGCTCACGGGTTCCCCTGATTACGTTTCTTGCAAGTCCTAAGAGCCAAGTCCTCACATACCTTACCACCCATCTTTGGTTTTCTTGTCTTATGAAGAAGCTAAAGATTCACTTTTAGTGTTCCAGAACCCTCTATACCATACACCGTTTCCCTATATAGTAGTACCGATGGCAGCCGCCGGAGGAGGAGGAGGAGGGACTACAGGAGGAGGAATGGGAGGCCAAGGGCCTCCCCCGCCTCCCAGATTTTTCGCTAAAGTGGCTACGAGATATGCACCTTTGGTCCTACCCGTCCCTCTTCATGACCTTCCTGAAAATTATATAAAAAACTTACCAAAATTTATAGGGGAAGGAGACTTGACCACAGCCGAACATATAAACTTATTTGATCAGTTTGCGGATATCCTAGGTCTCGAGCATGAAGACGTGTATTCGAGGTTGTTTGTTCAAAATTTCGAAGGACAGGTACGAACCTAGTTTCAAATTCTACCTGTAGGATCGATATTATCCTACGATGCCCTAGAAGACTCCTTCCTTAGACAATGGGGTGAAAGGAAAGACCACTTGTATTATTTGACCAAGTTCGAATCTTTAAAGAAAAAGAATTTAGAAATAGTTATGGAATTTATTGAAAGATTTAACAAGTTGTATAATAAGATCCTAGCTGAAGTTAAACCATCCCAACCTATAGCCAAAGTAACCTTTGCGGGAGCTTTCGAACCTGATTTTTCCCTTCTCTTAAGAGAAAGGCGAGGGACTACCTTAACCCAAATGGAGGATGATTCTGTGGAAATCGAATCTAACATGATGGCCTCTGGAAAGTTGAAAGCTAAGTTAGAAATGGGAAACCGAGAAACCAGACGTTTTAGGGAACAAGGGGGACCTTCAGGGTCTAATAGATCCACAGACGACAAAATGGATGATATGGCTAGGATAATTAAGGAGTTGTCGAATAAGATTTCCAGAATGGAGCTAGATGAATCCAAGGCTGATCCTTTCATTAAAAGAGAATTCAGAAGAAACCCTAACCCTCAAAATCAACAAAGGCAGATTAAAAATGAAGACCAGAAAATTCAAACCCCTTTAAAAAATGAAAGTTTTATAGGAGGAAATGACCTAGAAGATTTCGAGGGTCTGGAAGAAGATGTGACAAATTTAGGTAACGACTGCACTCAACCTTATGTAACTAAATAAGAGTATGAGAAGTCTTTAAACACACTGCAACCATCAAATGAGGATGATGATATAAACAACATTTATTTCATTGTATGTCAAGAAATGACAGATTCTGTAATGGCTGAGATCCAACCTAGATATAACCTGAGGTCTAAAAACAAACCTGCGTTGGTTCCTCAACCCAAGAAAATTATCCCTAGAGGTGAAGTATATGTGCCCACCCCAAAAGAGACCGAAACATCTAACAACAAAATAAAAGGGGTAGACTTGTTGGATCCTAAAATGAAGGAGGTTGAGACCCAAACAAGGGAAATCAAGACAACTGAGACACACACATCGGTGAATAAACTCACGAGTAATAAATCAACTCAGACAAATAAGTTGGAGAAGAAAGAGCCTGAGGTTTCGACCAGAGAAACAAACAAACGTAGTGGCGGTTTTAGTTTTGAAAATGAGATAAACAGGATCAAAATACCGATCCCCCTGGTTAAATTAGCAAAAAATCCTGCATATCGAAAGCAAATAACCAAAGTGATAGGTTGTTCAGATCAAGAAAGTCAATCTAACGTGATAAATTTGGAAGATGATAAGCCCAATATCACTTTTGGTCCACATTTCGAGGGTGCCAGAGACACCGTCGCTCCTTTCTATATCACCCTAAATGTGCATGATCAACTACTCCATAACTGCATGCTAGATTCTGGAGCTTCACATAATGTGATGCCCAAAACTATTATGGGTAGACTAGGCCTCGAGATCACCAGGCCTTACGAAGATCTCTACTCTTTCGATTTGAGAAGAGTTAAGTGGATGGGTATGATAAAAGATTTAATAGTCACCCTTGCACAGGTCCTAGTCAAAAGTGCCCTGATGGATATAGTTATTGCTGATATCCCCCCAAAGTATGACTTACTGCTGTCAAGGTCATGGGGAGACAAACTTTGGGGGTCCCTCCAATTGGACATGACTTATGCCACAATTCCTGTATTTGGTGGGAAACTTACTCGGTTATATAGGGAAACGAGGTTATCCTATACAATGAGCGATCCTCAGAATCCTAACAATTTTCGTGTTTACATTGCTGATCAAGATCTAGGAAATTGTATTTTGTCTTTTGATGATGGTATAGATAGTTGCACAGAAGAAAATTACACAGATGAGAAAGAGTCTAAAAGTACATATAGCACTGGGATCTAGAAAATGTTTTTTGATGGTGCCCTGTCATGTGAAGGAGCAGGTGCTAGGGTACTTTTTGTGGCACCTGAAAATAAATTTGTTGTCCCTTTCTCTTACAGGCTTCAATGGGATATAGACTACACCAACAATGTATGTGAGTATGAAGCCTTGATATTAGGATTGCAAGCTGCCAGGAAGATGAACATAAAGAACCTGGAGGTATATGGAGACGCAGAGTTGATAGTCAAATAGATAAATCGACAATACTAGGCCAAGCACCCAAGATTGAGATAATACATAAATTGTGCTTGGGATCTAATGGAAAATTTCTTCTCATCTGTAAATATCCACTTCATCCCACGCGCCGAAAATTTACAGGATGACTCGTTAGCCAAGGCAGCCTCGACTTTCGCTCCCCCTACAACTTTTAAATTAAAATATCACATAGAGGTAAGGCACATACCATCCATCCTGAAAAACATACAACACTGGAAGGTTTTCGAGGATGACAAATAGATCAGGAAATTCCTCGAAGCAGTGGGCAACTTCTCTGAAACTCACATTGTTCAAGAGAATCAAAATGATCACACATGGATCATGCAAGAAGGAGAGGACCCTCACGAGTTCCAGGAAAAGATTGCAAATCATCGCATGTTGGTTCTAAAGAACAATTAGATTTCAAAAGGACTGATCCCCTTGGAGAGACTGTTCGATTAGAATGACATACCCTTGAAATCCACCCTGCAACCCCAACCAGAGGAGGTTGAAGACTGCGATGTAGGGACCAAAGAAGAACCTAGGATGGTAAAAATCTCAAAGTACCTCCCTCCTGAGGTAAAAAGAAAGTATAAAATCTTGCTCAGATAGTATAAAGATGTTTTCGCTTGGTCTTACGAAGAGCTTAGAACCTACGACACTACTATGATCGAACACAAGATACCTCTGAAGCCTGGTGTCAAACCCTTTAGACAAAAACTTCGACAAATCAATCCTATATTATTACCTGTAGTCGAAAGAGAAGTTAAAAATCTTTTAGACACAAAAATAATAGTACCATTGAGATACTCCGATTGGGTAGTGAACTTGGTCCCGGTTAGAAAAAAGAGTGGGGAGATTAGACAGTGTGTTGATTTCATAAATCTAAATAAATATTCCCTCAAAAACAACTACCCTCTACCTAAAGTGGATCATGTTTTAGAAAAGGTAGTTGGGGAAAATAGGATGTCGATGATCGACGATTTCTCTGGGTACAATCAAATTGTCGTAAATGAAAAGAATAAATAAAAAAAAGCCTTCACTACACCCTGGGGTACATTCATGTATGATAAAATGCCTTTCGGTCTAATGAATGTAGGTGCCACCTTCCAACGTGCTATGGATATCACTTTCGTCGGTGAAAGATACAAGTTTGTGGTTATCTATCTCAATGATCTAACCGTTTTTTCTAAGTCTGACGAAGATCATTTAATACATCTCAAACAGGCTTTCGAAAAATGCCGCAGGTTTGGTCTGTCTTTAAACTCCCAAAAGTCTCACTTTTCCATGCGAGAAGGTAAAATCTTGGGCCATATTGTGTCTCGAGACGGAATTAAAATTGATCCTAGTAGGGTTCAAGCTATAGACACAATAAATATTCCTAGAAATGTAAAGGAAATTCAGTCATTCTTGGGAAAGATAAATTTTTTGAGGAGGTTTATCCCAAACTTTGTTGAAATTGTGAAATTGATCATAGGTATGTTAAAGAAAAACAATGAAGTGAAATGGATAGTAGAGGGCAAAAAATCATTTGCATGTATCAAAAAGGTTATAAGCGAAGCACTTGTACTAGCAAGCCCTGACTCTCTAAAGGATTTTCTCATTTTCTCGTTCGCCTCCGAGCATAGAATTGCTGTGGTACTCCTCCAGAAAAATGAGGAAGGTTTTGAACAACCGATAGCTTTTTTCAACAAAAGTCTTAGATACGTGGAACTCAAATACAATATAATGGAAAAACAAGCATATGCTATGGTGAAGGCATTAAAGGCTTTCAGAACTTATGTATTGCATTCCAAGATAATAGTGTATGTACCTACTAGCTTTGTAAAAGACATTTTAGTTCAGCCTGACAGTGATGGCAAAAGGGGACGGTGGCTCGCTAAAATTCAAGAATTTGATCTGGAGATAAAGGCGACGAAACTAGTAAAGGGTCAACGTTTGGCTAAACTCTTAGATGAATCAAATTCCAGAGCCCTTGGTATAAATAGCCTATAGGGATGTGAAGAATATGAGGATATGAACGAGCTCTCCAAGCAAACAAGTGAAATCAAAATCGAAGAGAATTTTACATCCTCTGATTGGTACAAAAACATAGTATCCTACCTACTGACTTTGAAGTGCCCGAGTGATTTATCTCCACCCAAATCCAGAACGCTAAAACTGCATGCGGTCAAAAAATTTATATATGAGAGTCAATTGTATTGGAAAGACCCACTTAGCTTCTTGTTGGTTTGTTTGGTTGAATCTGAAACAGAGAAGGTCATAAGTGAATTCCATGAAGGAGTGTGCAGGGGACATCACGCTTGGAGAGCGTCAGCTTATAAAATCATGAGGGCAAGGTATTATTGGCCTAAACTTTTCTCGGACGTCAATGCCAAATTTAGGGATTGTAACCCTTGCCAATTGTTCGCGGGAAAGCATAAACTCCCAACACTACCATTAGTTCTGGTCAAAACAGAGGCTCCTTTTCAGCAGTTGGGACTGGATTTTATAGGAGAAATTAACCCCCATTCCAACTCTTAACACAAATGGATCCTCACCGCCACAGATTACTTCACTAAATGGGTGGAGGCTCTTCCAACCAGAAGGGAAACAAATTTGGTGGTAATATATTTCCTAGAATAAAACATTTTATCTAGATTTGGATGCCCCCGAAAGATAGTCACAGATAACGCCCAGGCTTTTAAATATATGGCTATGATCAATTTTTGCCAAAAATACAATATCATGCTCGGCCATTACACGACATATTATCCCCAAGGAAATGGACCAGCCGAGTCTTCGAGCAAGAGTCTGATCAATATAATTAAAAAAGTGTTGAATGAGAACAAAAAATCTTGGCATGTGCATCTAAAATACGCTTTATGGGAAAATCGTATAGGCATGAAGAAATCTATCAGAACTTCTCCTTTCCAAATGGTGTACAGGACCGACGTGGTATTACCCATAAACTTGGCACTTCCCGTAATGAAACCGTGGAAAGATGAGAAAGAAGAACAAAACCATGTCACAAGGAAAATAAATCAGTGGATCGAAGTACAACAACACAGGGTTGAAGTGGACGAAAGGTTGCAAAAATACCAAGACAACATGAAAACGTTATTCGACGATAAGACAAAAGACAGAGAGTTTCTTTTGGGCGATTTGGTCTTGAGATGGGATGCAAGGAAGGAAGAATCAACAAAACACAGTAAATTCGATCATATTTGGTATGGACCATTCAGAGTCGCAGCTTCCGAAGGAAAAAATTCGTTTTTATTAGAAAATATGGACGGTAAAATCTTTAACGCCCCTGTTAATGGGCATTATTTAAAACACTACATGAAATAATTGGTTCCCAAAATATTTCCATTGTATATACTGCTTTGTATTTTCTTTCTATCTCATATTTGTTTTGGGGGTAAGTTTATTTTCACTTTTAATTAATTAGGTCAGTAATTTTGTAGAAGTAGAAATACACAATTTCTAATACATTCAACTCTTTTAAAAGATACTCTTCATGTTTACAGGATGTCGGCTTGCGACCTAAACGAGCGAAAGGAGAAAACAGAAAGTCATATATCGGAGACTAAATTCGCCGAAAACAGGCGATAGAAAAGGTTTTCAGTTATTTTAAATTGGTAAGGCAAAGGTACAAATTCTTGAGAATTATGTTCTTTAAGAAAGAAAAGGTCTCCAAAGCATCGTAATGGTCCCATCAATCTAATGTTTTCGTTTGAATGTTATTAACAAGAACAATTACTTGCTCTGGGTCCTAAGAACTTAACTTAAAATAAAGATAGGTGGTAGTTAAAATAAGCAGAAAAGTAAAGCATCTATGGGAAAAGGTTTTCAAAAGCCAGTTTTAATTTTCAACCCCTGTTTCTCAGTGTACAAACCTATGTCCATCACCTTTCTTTCGGTCTTCAGATTTACTTTCTAAAAAAGCCAAGTATCTTTCTAGGTTTATATACATAGGGGGAAGGGATTATGTTTTAACTTTGAAAGCTGTAAAGCATATTTTGGAAAGTAAGCTGGTCTTCACAACTCCTCAGTCTCGTACTAAACAAAGTTATGCGTAGGTTGATCCTGACTATTCTAGGTTTTCAACAGTTTCGAAAGACTGAGGCTTGCTTGAAGGAAAACCCCTAGAAATAATTTTTCCCCTTTTTCCCTGCGGGCTAAGGTGTTGTGAAAGTTAAGGGAAGGTTGGTATCGAGTAATCAAAGTAAGTTGACTGACCTCCATTGAAAAATATTACACAGATATCACCCCTCATACAAACTGATTGCCCCCACTTCGTGTTTTAAGAAGTAAATTATAAGACATATGGCGAAAGGAAAGTCATATTTAATTGTACATCTAGTCTTAAGAGACGATGAAAGGAAATTCAGAAATGATTACCCTCGTCTCAGCATTTAAATGCATAAATATTTTTCGAAGTGGTGAAAGGAAATTCAGCAAAAAGGGCCAGATAACTTCACTGGGGTACTGAACAGGCTCACTGGAAGTGAAGCAATATCTGAGGTATTTGTAAGGCTGTTATACATGAATCTCACTCTACTCTAGTAATCAATTTTCTCGAAACCGGATCTACGTCCAAAGTTCAGACAGGGATCCTCGATTAAAAACATGTAATAAAATTCGTTTGATGCAAACCAAAATCCACAAGATCTGTTGGATTCCCTAGGACTATTCTGATCGCCTAATTGCAGACATAAATTCAGTAAAGAGAAAGAGAAATTCGTGAAAGGGACTGCAGATGAGTGTGAAACGTATTTGAGTGTTGAAAATCTTTTCAGAAGTGAAAGAAAAAGTCTCTTCTTCCCTCTGTATATCCTTTCCTTAAAGTGATTCTCGTAGAAGTGAAACCAATGACTACATTTACCCAATACAGGCATGTGGTCTACTATTCTTCCCATCTCGTAGGGAGACAAGTTCCCTAGTTGGAGCCTATGTTGGAGCCGCCTTTTTTGACTAGTTTTTAAGTGTAATTCTTGCAATCAAAGGTTGGCCATTTAAGTTGTCTTTTACTTCGTGACCTTTTCCCTTTGAAAATATCAGTAGTCCCGATATGCAAAGTGGCAAGGGTTTTTGTACTCCTAATACCATTTCCTTTTAACCATGAACAAGCTTTTTCACTTTTCTTTGCCTCGGGATATCACATTTCGGGAGTTACAAGTCACACTGTTTTTAAGCCCCGATGTGCGAAGTCCTGAAGTAACCTTGAAAGTTTACCCAGGTTAGCGCCGAGAGTAAATTTCCTTAAACCTTAGTTAAGCACTGTCGGTATTTCGCGTCTTGGCATTTTCCCTCCCCAAAAGTCTCACCGTCATAACACCGATAGGCAAAGTCGTGAGACGTTCGCGCAAGTTACCCAGGTTAGTGTCAGGGGTGAATAGATTTTAACCATAGTTAAAATCTATCGGGATTTCGTAACTCGACATACGTTTCTCCCAAAAACTATACCTTCAAAGCCCCGAATCACAAAGTCGCGATATTACTTAGATATAGATTAATTAAACACTTAATCCAGTTTACCTTCTGGCTTAACTAGATCACATCATCGTGATCTCGGAATTTTGCGACTCGGCATACGCTCCTCTCGGGAAATTTACCTTTGAAGTCTCAAGTCACGATTTTAACTAAACATGATTGATCAAACGTTTAATCCAGATTACATTTTCGCTTAAATAGATCGCATCATCGAGAACTCGGGTTTTAGGGGCTTGAAAGGTTAGAGTGAAAACTCCCGATACTGCGAATGCCGAAAGGTTGATTAAAGTTTAAGAAATCCTGATTAACGAAGCTAAGCCATCTTAATCAGCGTTTAATACAAGCAATAATATGCACAGTCTACAAGATAAATTTAAATGTTCCTTGTGCCAACTTGTGTCACGAATCGTCGAAATTTATGGCATTAATTGGAAATGAGGCGAAGTGACAAGTAAGGATATGGTTTTTATTGCTAAATCTGTCTCTAAAAATGATTTGATTGTTCTGTTCATAAGGACATCGAAGTTTTAAATGGTCAAAGATATAGATCTTTTCCTTTCTATTCTGTTCATAAAGCTCATTTCTATTTTGCACAGAGAAGTTTTTCTCAGCAAGCTGATTTCTGTATGTATACACATTTTTATTACAGGAGAGATAAGTCACAATCCTCTGTCATGGCCCCACAAAAAGCGTCCAAGGCAAGTGATGAGATTTTAGGACAAGGCTCTGATAATGTTTCTGATACTTCACCACGAAGCATTGATTCTGTACGAACCTGGTCATACATCTCTGAGGTTCTGCAATCCGATTTGGTGAACTGTTCAGATGATTCCAGTGACAATGAGAAGGATGACTTGGCCACCAAATACAAGATCATCGTCCAAGTAGAGATGCATAAAGTAGCGGCCAGGCCACGTCTTCTTCCTTACTATCACATAATCCGATGGGAGCTAGATCATGTAGATATCCTGACCAGAACCATCATCAGTGAGCAAAAGGTCACTATTGGGACCTTTAGACCAGAACACTTACAGGCGATGTACAAGTTGCCACCCACGTCAAAATTCACATACAATGCCGAGTTTCTGGAGGATTTTAAACAGAAGGAATGCGAGCAATACGACAAAATATTATCTGATTTGATCAAGGATTGGGTCTCACACCCCGTGAAGTTCAGGGAAGATAACAACGGAGTCTATTCCATATCTTCTTTGGAACCATAGTTCAAATACATAGAAATGATGACCTGTAGATTGTATGGGAGGGAAGACACCACACATTGTTTCCTCCCATGGGTGCCTCTAATGCATACAGTCACGGAAGGTTGTTACTTCGATTGGGCCAAACTGTTATCAGATAGTCTAACCAGTCGGATTACAGAATATCAGACGTAGAGGGAGAGCGGGAAGGCCGCTTCATTTTTCATGTCTGCATACATCATGGACGTCGTGTGTTTCATGATGCATTTTCCCTTAATGAGCTGGAGCTGGGCTCTATCGGATGCTGAGCCTATCCATGTATACCATTCAAATATTTGGGAGGAAAAGGGCTCATATTTCATATACGGAATTTTCAATTCGGTAATGGTACTGATGGATGTCACCATCTTCGGTAATCCACCACCTAGTATCTCAGATAGCATCGCGACCAATTTGAGCAGTGTGGACGACTGGTACGTGGAGGAAGAATTTTCATACATTAGGGTTTTCGGTGCTTCTGTCCCTCCGCATGCTCTACCATTATTTATACCTGATAGGCTGGCTTGTTGCGAGATCGCTAGGAAAACCATGATTGGTGGCATACGCAAAGAGCTTAAATGATTTTCAAAGAAGGTATGGCCACCTTTCCCCATTCATTTAAATTCCTATTCTTTATTAGATTTTGGGCATGCAAAGGCCGAGGCAACAACCTTGGAAGATATTAAATTGGTCCACCTTGAATTCAAGAAACATGACCCACACAGGGTCGTGAGTAAACACTTGGCTAGTTGTGTCCTTAAAAGATTTGAGCATGAGAATTCAGCTCACGATGAAATTTTTTGAGGCACAAGATCTTATGCCGAGGTTTTGTCTTGGATACAAGCCTTGTCGCCCGAAGAGAGGGACGATGTTTTCAAATTCCAAGAACATCGGCGGAGCTGCCTTCCCCCAGTATTACGGGGTGAGAATCCAACGACCGTAGAGGTGCATCAAATGGAAGCTGAAGGCTCCAAAGATTCAACACCCAACCAGGAAGAACACCAGGACAAGAAAGAGAAAATTGGGGGCCCGAAACAGGAAGCCGAAACTTCCAACCCTCAAAGCGAGCCAACCTCGGTTATTACTGCAGGGAAATCGTCTAAGCAGGTCGACAATCCCATCGTTTCTATTACCCCCCTACAGTCCACGAAGGGGGTCCCAGACGCAGGTGATCAATTTTTAGCCATCTATATCATTTACAGTTTTTCCTCTGTATCGACTATTAGCAGGTACAAGACCTGTGAACCTTTTAGATTGTCATATTTTATGCTTCGTCATATTCCTTCTTATCTTATTTTCTTCTTCTGTTTACAGGGTGAGCTTATCCCTTGATAGGAGCCTTTCTTTATAGACAACTTAATGTTTTTCTCATATTTCACACATCATTTATTTAAAATATAACTCAGTTATGGAAAAAGGCCTTTGGTTTGCATTTTATCTTTGATATTGAATTCAAAAGTTCTCTTTTATAAGATCAAATAGATACAGCATAAAAGCCTTGAATTCAATTTTAATTTACTGTTCCTCTATGACTGTCCCCATTGTAAGACAACCTAATATTGAACCCATCTTATCTGACCAAACCCATATCGCTTTAAATCTCTTCGATATTATACTTAAAACAACCACCACCCAGGTAGAACTTGAACGTTCATGGGCCGCCATTGAACGAGACACAAACATCCAGGAACAGTTGGAAGCATGACAACGACAACCTGGAAATCAACCTTATCTTCCTTCTCGAAGGTTGATTCTCTCCTCCTTACTCTTCACTCACTTTCGGATGCCTAGACACTGTACTTTCTGAGCCTTAGGTACAGACTCTGAAACAACATGTAGCTTATCCTTACATTTTTGATCATGCTAGGGTTTTGCTACAGTTTGATGATAGACATAAGTCAATAACTTATCCTTTCAAACTAAACCCTATCTGGTTGGAAGAGAAGCCTGGCTTTAGTGATTTAGTAGCTTCAGTGTGGAAGTCCAATGAGTTTAACTCAGAACCTTCAGTGATGAGAAGATTAGTAGGGAAATTAAAATCTTTAAAACACAAAGTGATTGGATGGAAGAAAGTCCAAAAGAAGTTGATATTTCTTAAGTTAGAATATGTAGAGGAGGAATTAGAGAAGTCATACAATTTTAAAATCAGTGGGAGGGATTCAATGAATATTGACATCTACATCAAAGATTTGGAAGGTAAAATAAAGAAATATATCTTAGATAAAGAAGAAACATGGAGACAAAAGAGCAGGGCCATTTGGCTACCACAGGGTGATCAAAATACAATATTTTTTCATCATTATGCTAGTCACATGAAAAAAAAAATGCAATTTGGGAGATGAAGGATGAATTAGGCATCAGTCACATTGGTCAGGAAGATA